>CAJUYH010000567.1:0-62957 GCA_910591685.1 Galerucella tenella
ACTGTATACAGGAGTATTATTCCAACAGCTCAATTCACCTCATTCCTCCAATTACTCAACAATATTTATTTTCATTTTCTTTCCCTTGTGCGAAAAAAATAAAATCATTTCACTTTCCTCTAAACTATTTTATTCTGGTCAATGTCATTTAACCCTTACCAGACAAACTTTAAGTTGGAATGAAACTCATTCTCTCGTGAATATTTCCGTTCAACATGAATCACTCACTTTTCTCTCGTTGTAGTTATACAGACGCAGACAAATCGTCTGTGTCTATTTTAACATTGTAATTGACCAGTTAATACGTTCGTATTAACTTCATTCACATACCAACAGAAATATATATATATATATACACGTGTTTGCAACAAGTGCAATCGCGTCGAGACTGAGAAAATGCGCGAGAGTGTATTATATGGCCGCCTTGCAGTCTCGATGTTGTAGACAGCGCGGCGCTTTCAACTTGTTTCGAGGACGATATTACGTTCGTGGCGAATCATATACAGACACATAAAGAAAATGCGAGATAAAATACAATAAATTAAATATATATATTGAAGACGATTGAGAGTAAAAGCATTTTGCCAAATGTCATTCTATTATATTATCATAACTTCAAATTCTATCGAATATTTCACATTGACAATTATTGAATACGCATTTAAATAGTATCTATTGAATAAATTATTTTTATATAAGTGATAATAATTGAACACAATAGAATTTTAAATTAATTTTCTTGTCATCCAGTTGATAACGGAACATTTATTCATTTATTTATTAATTTAAATTTTGTATTGGTTATTTCAAATAAATAATTAATTAATTATGTATATATTTGAATATTGCAATGGATATAATTTTTTTATTTGTCAATGCGAGGGAAGAAATGAAGTGCAACGTGAAATATGTAAAAAGCAAAAGACATTCATTATTATTTTGTTGTTATGCGAATAAGATGAATACTCCTCTATAGTACCTGTATCTATACATACACACAAATATATGTATATTATAAAATCTTAAAAGCCACCCTGAGAGACAAATGAGTCGGAGGTAAATACAGAGAGAATGATAATATGCACAGAGAAACGATGTGCCAAAACGATTCAAAGACGACGACAACGATTACAATGAGAAGAACATCTCTGAATGCCATGGAATTAATGTCTCGATGAGTGCATGCTGAATGTGTGTGTGTGTGTGTGTGTGTGTGTGTATATATATATATAATATCTGTATAATCTCGGTGCTCGTTAGTCAAGAAGTGGCCGCTGTCAGACTACAGTCCTACAGAAACAAAAAGAAGACAGTTAACGAAGTAGTAAAAAAAAAAAACAAAAAAAAAAGAACATATCACAATATCTTTATTCATGATTGATAACACAAGATCGTTTAATTGCGATTACTAGTCTTTCTCATTCAATAAAATAATGTCCCTCGTGCATTTTTATTTAGGTATTCTATATATATATATATATATATATACGAAAAGGAAAATAAACAAATAAAATATTAAGTAATAAAAATCATTTTGAATATGCGAATAATTGCAATAAATATTTTATTCGAATTGGCGAAATAATATGTAGCTATGTAGAATAAAACATCAATCTAGCATTACATCGACGCTCACATACCAATTACATTGCTGTCAAATATTGACTATGCCTCTATGTACAATAAAAAAAACATATAAAAAACACGAGATTATTTGATTGCAATTTCCTTCGTAGTTATTTCATTATATCCCACAATATCAAATTGAGATAAACAAACAAATACATTTTGAAAATGTGAATAGTTGTGTACGTGTATTTTGTTTCGAATGAGTAAATTGATATGTTGCTATGTGAAATAAAAATTTTGTTAGTATAACAACAACGGCGACAATATTGCATTGCTGTCAAATATATACACAGTATATTATATAATGTGGGTTGGACGTGTGTGTACATATATATATTATATTTTTTATTGCAGTGTGCGATTTAATTACCACACACGTGCTGGCACTATGACGATATTGCAGACGCCGTACAGTATCACAAACTAATATGTATAGATATTGCCTTCGTCCATCGATAGCTAAACATCGTTGGACTCTGGTAGACATCAAATGTAAATATTTACACAATGGCATCATGTATAGGGAATATCGTGTGCACAGCTTCATACATTTACTTGTTCTGATATCGGTACATATATATATATATATATATGTATATACAATATAAATGTATATACTTGAATTTTAACCACATCATCATCTCGGGTCGTTGGCATTTCTCCGTTTGGTCACGACATTGTGTATAGCTGTAACAGAACTAAATAAAATAAACAATTCAAGTGAAATTCACATTAACATATTGTATCATACGACATTCTCCTTAATATTAACAATGAGACCCTGTCTATTAAAAAAAATAATATGGAGAATTTGTTATTTTTTTCTTATCTTTTTTTTTAACTGTACTGTATCACGACTTTAAAATATATATAAATATAAGTGTGAGTGAAGAGGCGTATATTTATGTATATTTAGGAGCAGAGAAGCAAGTTAACGATGAGATGAGGAAAGCAAGTATATATTTATAACAGTACGTATGGCGTTTGGGAGGTAAGCGAGATAGTAAAAGCAATAGAGAGTGTCAAGGATCCATGAAAGCCACAGCTACTGTCGTTGATTGTCGTCAGGTATTATCCCTGATCCTTCACAAAGGGAATGGAGTAGAGAGCGAGTGAGAGTGAGAGAGAGAGAGCAAGAGGAGTATAAGTGTGAGAGTAGACGATGGCGTAAAAAACCAGGAAGGAAAAGAGAAGAAAATGTCTGGTAAGAGGATAAAGAGCGCTCACTTTTGCTACACATACACTCTATACCCACTTCATCGTTTCAAACTATCTGACTAATTTCAAAATATTTTTTACGGTGGTCTTCAATATAGGTCGACACTCACTCTCTCTCTCTCTCTTTCTCTTGCTGTTTCTGTCTGTGATTCTATTCTCTTTGTTCATTTCATGTGCACATGGACTTGGTTTTAGACCACTAAGCTACTACGAAAAGATAATCCTCATGGAGCACTCAAGATATATATTCTCACTCATATATATCTGGTGATATTATATATGGCTATGGCTAAAAGTTTTGTGTATATTCTGCTTCTGTTTCGAGTGCTCAACGCGTTTTTATTGTTTACTGAAGTGGAGGATATAATCTGTAAAGTCTATATATAATTTACATTTTGCATTTCGATATTTAATCATTTTCCTTGAATTATACAACCGCAGAATGATATATTTTAGACGAGTATTTAATTCTTTATTTATTTTATTCTTTCCGGTTCTACTTCCTTTTGGTTTCCCATTGGACTAGTGCGTTTGTTGGCTTTAGGTTTTGTTTATAAACGACGAGAAGTTATGTGTAGAATTTAGAAAGGGAGGATGCAAGACTGGGCATGTTTTTTTTAAAGTTCACACTTGGAAGTTGAAACTGAGAAGTTTGAATAGGAGGCAAATTTTGAGAGAAGCTGAGTAGAGAGCAATAGGATAAATGCTCCTGTGCGCTTATAGAGGATGAACACACGATGAGGTCTGTTCGAATTGTACTTAGCCAAGTTTATTTGTATAACATATGTTTTGAAGGAGTTTATGAGGGTTTTTCGGAAATTTTGTGTAAGGTCATGTGCAGATCGCTGTATTTTCGTTACTGTGATTTGAGTTTAAACATAAGACTTTCTTTTTTTCTTATTCCGCTACAATACACCCCTTTTTTTGGTTATAAAGTGAACATTAGTTTAAAACATAAGGGGTATATTGTAAAACCCAAGAGAAAATAGATTTTTATTGACAATAAATTTTGAAGCAATAATGAAAAATTGTTTATGATTTTAAATATTTTTGAGTTATTCATTTACACATAAATATATATATATGTGTGATTTTTTTCTTTCGCATCCTTCTATGTGATGAGGATTTCGTATTGATGACAGATCATCAAGTGATGTTATAATTATGAATTGACACACTGACAAGGTCGATAGATATAATCAGTATCAACAAGAAGCTGAGCGTGCACTATTATATATATTATATTGTTTATTGTATATATACTATATTTTTCAAAAAAAAAAAAAAAAAAAAAAAAATTGACAACATCAATAAATCTCAAAACGTGCCTCACAACACGAATAAAAATAAAGAAAAAGCAGTAAATGACACGAAACAGTTGTACATAAATGTTTGACACGACAATATTTTTTTCCATTACCCTCAATATAAATTGTAGCAATGACAGCCATAAAATATAGCCACCATAGCAGTAGATAAATATTCAAATATAATTACAAGGTAAAATAATTGTATATAAATAAGATTATGGCAGTCAGAAACAAATGCGAAAAATTGGTATGTGAATTCAGCATGGAGTTTTGGCTATGATGAAAGAAAAGATAATAAAAATTACGTTAATTACAGTAAGTATCCAATTACATTGCGTTTGTATAGAGAGAAAGGAAAAGGAGAGCGAAAATGAATAGAAAAAAAGAAAGAAAGAAAGTGACGGTGTAGCTCAAGTATCATAATCCCTTCCGCTTGCATATAAACGTGTACACCACCGAGCTTTATCCATCTCACCATTAAAATACACAGCACTTACCATTTCTCACGGACTTATACATACACACACATGTATATATATAAATATATATATACTTGTGTACACTGACACCAAACTTTTATTCTGTTTTTCAGTCACACCCTCACTAGTTCGTCGCACACTATTTTGCTCCTCTCGTTTCCCCATTAGCCTTTTCCACACCACGCTATAATAAAATTGTCCAAATAGAACACACAGAGCAATTCATTTATCCACTTTTATTTACAAACGTCACGCAAGATAAGCAAAAACATTGTTAACATATTCCATCCAAATAAAATTTTCATTTTTTTTTCTTCTTTTCACAATGAAGAGAAATACACGATAGAAAAAAAATTGAAAATATTCATTCGAGCCACACTCAAAACTAAAAATATTTCCATCTCAATCAGTACCCGAATAAATACATTCGCAAACAATTCCAATAAAATTTCTCATCACTACATTTAATGAAGAAAAAAAAAAAACTATAAAGCAGACAAAATATTCATTTCGTTCTACTTTCACTGTACCCCAACGAATAATAATTCAGAAATGAATCAGAAGCTTTCACGCTAATTTTGTATAATCATAAATAACAAGCGTATGAGTCATGTGAATTTTCATGAGAGACGCAATTAAATTCCAATGTTATTTGCCATTCACAGTATGTATATACATACGTTTGGACAAGGATGAAGTAATTGTTGTATGTGTCCAACATGACCCCCTTGATCTCTGTATACGCAACATATATACACATAATGGTTTGCTGGTTTTCAGTACCTACGTAATGTCATGTTTATATACAAATCAAAGGGAGATGAGCGACGAGTACATACATACATGTCTTTTGGAGTCTGTGACGCGGGCGCCTGTCGACTCAGCGCAAGGTTTGAGTGCAATGTATACATTCCTCAACACGCACCCACAACTCCATATATTGTATATAATATAAAAACATATATATATGTATATCTATGTATTCTTCACAATATAATACCCTCGCACAAACCTTTCCCACGACCATTACAGCACGTAATAACTGTGTACAATTAGTACCGATTTATTGGAACGCTTTTGTTCATATCCATTCGCCAAACAATCATTCAACAACAATCGAAAAAAAAATGTTTCACTCACTTTCTATCGTGTTTTTCTTCTCTTTTTGCTTTTTTCACTCACACATTCTCTATTAGACTCGATGTTATATGTACACATAACACGAGTGGTACACACGCTGTATACTAACGACTGTTTCATCAATTCAATTGTCACATAACTGTTGTAATAGAACATTTTTGTTCGAAACTTCAGCGTAGTTTAGTGAATATACATGTTTGTTTGTGAATCGCATGAAGGGACATTTACTCATTCAAATAAATGAAATTTGTATTATTCGATATGTATGTGTGTATAGTCCATTTGATTTGTGAAGCTATATATATATATATATAAATATATTTTATACAGTGTAGTTTGCTATTTTTATTTCGGTTCTTTATTTTTTCGATGCTAACGCGAGAAACGATGGAATATTTAACTGAACAATTTTATGTTGTATTTATGAGAATATGAAATAGAGGGTATAATATATCGATGTGGTTTCTCTTTGCTTTTGTTTTTCGCGTGCATATGAAAAAGTAAAAATAAATAAATAAATAAATAATGTAAACGTGTCTGCAGCTGACGCAAAGTGAAGTGCTTAAAGAAAATGCCGTGTACAGCGATTTGAGTATGTGTAGGGAGGCCCTCTTTTGATCGGCCGCAAGTTATCCGAAAGGGATATTTACAACAACCATAAAATGCATACACATTTCACGCGCATATATGCATATTTATCCGTGCGTGTGTACGTTTGTGTGTGTATGTGCGTGTACAACATAAATTTATACTACATTTAGCGATGGTTGTATATGTATAAATGCGTAAGTCGTCGCGGTTGCATACATATATATATATATATATATATATATAAATGTGCGTTTGTGGTTTGTTATGTTGAAAGTGCGTCGGCGTCTTTTGCACTTTAACCATTTTCACCCTCTTGCCGTTTATCCTCGAGCAGAGGTCCTTGAATGTTTCTACGCGCTCACACACACGTATACACACACTCGTGTGGGCATGTGCACAAAATAGCGGGTGCATCAGCAATTTTTATAAAACAATTTAAACGATCGAATAATATTTCATGTCAATGACGACAAAATGGAAGTAAAAAAAAAAGATACACTTAGCTTTTTTTTTTATCTCTGTTATTAAATATAATTTTCACAGTATCGAATTGAGATTTATTCATTACATTATCGATTATTTATTCAATCATTCATCTATTTATTCAGTGAATGTATAGAAAATTCAATTTAAAACGCGGATGCTCATTCATTGATGCTCTATTTATATTTTCGTCGAATCACCTTTTATTTTTAAACGTATAATAATATTTTTCATTGCGAGCATTCAATTTAAAAATAATCATTGCGCGTTCTGTAATATACCGGAAATGATTCTCGACCATGTGTCACGAAGGGGGAATTGAAAATTCGTAATATACAAACTAACCAATGGAAAGTAGCGAGGGGCAATAGGAAAAAAAAATCGATCAAGAGTTAGCAGAGCATCACCCCATCACCATACTATTACAGGATCAAAGAACCTTGAACGATCAATGTATATATGCACTCCGACATGTATATATATATATATATATATATGTGTCATTCACCGTATGAGTCATCATTGTCGATGGAGAACGTCTTCGGAGAACATCGTCTGCGTTAAATTATTCAGACACCGAGATTTGTTTATAGGGGTGTTCTAAAAGTGACTAAGTAAAATGGCAAAGCACTCGCCGCCCTTTCATATGTATAGTAATGTGACTGTGTGTGGCAACTCAAATGTTTATATTTAAATTTTTTCATTCATTCATTCTCAGTTCCTTACGCCAGATCAATTTTCACCATCATATAATAAGTTTCATATTATATTTATTTAATTAACAGTTCATAGATATATACCATTTTTACCTTCGATAAAATATGTACTTCGTCATTTTTTTTTATTATTTAAATTATAAATATTTTGCGACGCCTTTGTTGTTAGTAATACAATACATGAGTATATCGTTATTGTACTATTGTCCGTTTGTAATCATGAAACGGAAGAAGATTTAATGTTTCGGCCAGTTGCTCTTGCTAATACTTCCAAGTCATTGATATTCGCGACACTGATCAAGTCGACTGGCGTATCTAATTTTTATACATACCTATACTATGAGTTTGTATATCATGTATATTTCATATATTTGTAGCTATGTTCAACATTTCTAGTTTATATATGAAAGACGCGGGTCATTATTTACTTCATTACTCATACGAGAAAATTTATACCGTGGAATTGTGTACCGATGAATTGCACTCTTGATTAAACTTGGTTAAATTTTTTTTCATTTATTTTATATGGCTATACAGTTTTTATATAAATATTTGTAGAAAGAGTTTTAGTGCATGGACGTCTGTATGTGCAGTGCATGAATATGTCACTCAATCACATCGATGGTATTAAAACCCGATACTTTTCTAATATGTACATTCGTTTATAAATATAAATTCATGTAAATAAACAAGAGATATTTCAGAAGCCAAATTAATTAATGGCAATCGAATGTTATTACAAATAAAGGAAAGAAAAAAAAATGTACACACACACGAATATATACATAAATCAATTCAAACATACAAAAAGCCATTTAAAAATTCCAAAATAACCACCACAGACGATTTCATGGTTTACGTCACGCTACTTCTGCATAATTCAAAAGTAAATTGAAATTTCAGTTTTTTCTTTTTTATTATTTCAACTGGCAGAAATGAATAAAAAATAGATGAGAGAAGTATCTTTTTAGTTATGCATGTGTCACTTACATTCCATGAAGAGAAGAAAAAAAAATACGGAGAAGAGAAAAAGATGAGGAGAAAAAAAAATCGTAATCAGACACAGAGGCGCATGCACGAGTGGGTGGTCTTGTGCTGTTACGACAGCACATACAATGTTTCATATACAAATACAAACTACGCAGGCTTTCAACACCGCAATATAATTTCGAAAAAGAAAAAGCAAAAAGAAAATACGAGATTTTGTGAACAAAATATTGTAGAACATATTTATAATGGAAGAGAAGTGTAGCAATCAACCTATATTCTGTCATGCAACTATAAACTATCAACATTCCAAATAAATGAATGAATGAATAGATGAATGGAGAGTAAAATATATATATATATGACACAATCGCAAAATTGAAGATGAGGAAACAAACTAAAATGAATACGTGGAATGAATATACATATACAATCTCCATTCAAGAAATATGTTGTGTGAGAATTTATATATAATGTGCGTGGGGTGGTATACCATTAGAGATATAAAAACTTTGGTGTCCGTTTGGATAACGCACATTTCCCGGATGTCAACGTGATGTTATCACATGCCCCCACATTTCCTTGTATTACATTAATTAGACCAGATGTCATTACATTTGGTCTACATATACAACGTGAACGATTTCTAGAAGTGTCAACAATATTTAATCGATTTTAGGCAAGTGCAAATATATAAACACGGCATAATGTTAAATCCCGAATTGGATTTCAATACGGTAATTTTTTGATTTCACCTTCTTTACTAAATGCGATCTGTGTCTATACTAAATGAAATGCACTCATATTTTTGTCCCACAATTTTCATTTTATCGGTGAATTCACATATACAGCTATAAAACAGCTCATCGTTTCGTACATTTTCAGATATAAATAAATCGATGTAGCCTGAAATTCAGATTGTTATGTAATAATTAATTACAAAAACAAATTTGATTTCTATTAAAACACGAAATAGTTTAGCAGCACAGCCAAAATAATCGTTCACGTGGTATACTTCATGCAATGATAGTAAACAAATAAAATAAATGCAAAAGTGACGAACATTTATTGAATATCTAAATTGGTTACGGAATACAAAAAAAAAGTAATGCAATTTCTCGAAAGCATACCAGAATTTATGTATATTGTACATAGCAATATTCAATGAGCTTGTATATCAAATGTCTTGGCTCTTCTATATACAAATTCTATCTCGTCCTTTCCCTCAAAGCTTAAACTAAGTAAATTTACTGAAACTCTCAGTATCGAGTGCAAGAGAGCAAATATATATACATATATTTATATATCGTTGGCCGGATGTTCCATCCAGTTAGTCGTGTTGTTTACAGGGTTGTTTTCCCATCCTTAGACGCCTCCTGAATGTCCAATACAACCGAAATACTCTCTCACACACACACAGAAATATGGCGATCCAGGAAGCTGTCCGAAGCCCGCCAAACCGGAAAATTATTTGCCCTTTGACAAAATTTCATTTTTGAATATTGAACAATCGAAGTAGCGACTATAAAAAAATATAAAAATGAATTAAAAAATACAACAATGTAATCAATAAAATTTCTGAATATAAAAAATCGAAAATGATTTATTGTTACTTTGAAAGAACGGAAATTAATTCGAAATTGATTAATTTTATTTATAAAATAAGTGCTTCTTGGAAGAAATGATTCGGGGAAAAAAGAGTTTGTACAGCGCTAATACATACACGCCTATAAATATTGTACTTTCACGACCCCACGATATATAAATTAACAAGATATAATAGCTGTATGCACGCGCGCAACTCACTACAAAATAATCGAGCCGGTTCATCGTTTCATAATTTGTATTTAAATATAAAAAATAATAAAATAAATAATTCACTACGAAAATTTAATGAATAAATACCTACACACAAATATACATCCGAATAATATTAATTTATTACTGTCATAATGATTTAAAACCCGTGGAACCTCGCAGAGTATCAATAAATTTAATCTGTCATCAAAGTCAAACTAGAATGTCTCATATATGGCTGGCAGTTTAATAGACCAGAACGAGGATATAACTATATGTGATGAGTTGATGACAAAAGAGAAAAAGTGGTTGCATGGTCTGTTGGTTGTTTGGTTCGTAAAGATGAAGGAAAGTAAGATACGAATATAGCCAATATATCTAAAAGAGAAATGATGCAGTGAATGTGATGCGCAAACAAACGAGAGTAGAGATAAAGTATGAGAGAGAGAGAGAGAGAGCGAAAAATTGTGGGAGACGACATGACATAGAAGAGAAAGAAGGGAGAGCGCCCTTGACGGAATATTCAACGGGTCCTTTGCCTTGTATAAAAATGTCTCGGAGCGCCGGTTAGGTTGAATAGCGTGCCCACAGCCGATTACTTTCCACCCGTGCCACTTTTTTTTATTTTTTATTCATTTATTTTTATTTTTTCTCTTTGCTCTGCTTGCTACGCTCAATCGTGACTAGACGGCTGTGCCTCGTACGTTCGTTTCTGCCCTCGCGCCTGCTCGCCCTCTTCTTTATTTCATTTCGTCCGGATTTTTTATTTCTCATCGCTCGCATTCTTGAAGATTGAAAACCATGTTCGTCGACGCGCACGCGCGAAACAATTTGATATTCATACTACGCATATGAAAAGTTATCATTATAATTATCATAATTATTGTTATTATTATTATTAATTGAAAGAAATTGAAATGGAACAATTTCACTGGCAAGAAGAAATATATTTATGAATAGTATTGCAATTTATGGATATATAGACGGTAAAATTGGATGCATACAATAATTGTGTGCCAGAATAATAATGCTTAAATTGTGGGACTTCAGTTGTTCCCATTGATGGAACATAAAAAAAATGGTAAATAAGTAAAAAAAAAAGAAAAAATTGCATGGTATTGTTGATGATTCAGCGAAATCGAAAGATGTAAAAAAGAAAAGAAAAAGAAAAAATAGAAAAAAAACCAAAAAATGGTACTCATTGGGGAATGAATGATATGAAGGTACGGGTTGGTGGTGTTCGGTGCTGTGAACGTTGTCCTCCGGGGACAACAAAACCCAGTGAGATAGAGGAGAAATAGACGAAATGAAGGGTAGAAAAAAGAAAATGAAAAAAGAAAAGAAGGTAAAAGAGAAAAAGAATTGCGGAAGCCATAAATACTCGTAGGGGGGAATATATCTCCGACAAAAGTGCTATCGATTCGTTGTCATTGTTGCTCTATTTTATTCTTCTTATTGTCTTCGTTTATACTTTTTTGTTATATTGACATATGAAAACAAAAAAAAGAGAAAGAAAATTTTCTACTTCTTGTCAACGTTGTGTATATGCACGTGCCATTCAAACTGTGTCACCATTTTTACATCAGTTATATACTCGAGTATGAATACGAATACGAGAAGACTTGAGTATGAACAATACAGAGAGTTGTTACGAATTGATTGCGATATTGTAACTGAATTATGACATCATTATCGAAGAATTCATTTTATTTCTTTAAACTATTTCTAATTTTGACCGAAATAGTTTACAAAATTTTCCAGTGATTATTTGCTTATTTTGAACGTCTTCAAAATGAACTGAATGGGTATAAAAAAAAATCCCCTCGCCATTATTACTTTATTTTACATGCAGTTCAAAATCTATCAATAAATACCGAAAACAGGCCATATGACATGGGAATTTATTTCGTAATCAGCGTGCAAGAATATTCCTCTATATTCTGATAAACTATTCAAGTTATTTGGCCATAAACCAATAATTTTTCCATTTCCTTCACACGGAAACTCATTTACATGGACAGAGTATTTTTAATGAATATTTTTAGGAATTATTTCAGAGATTTTGTTCTATTGAATTTCAATGTAATAAAGATGCACCAGGCTATGATCATTTCAATTATGCAGCGTTCGAGATAGAAATATCCTGACGGTGTGGCATAGGGGAGAGTTATCTGGCTTTCAATAATGGCCATCCAACCTCAGCCTCACTGATATCATTTGGTGGTTTTGTCATCGGCACATAACGAGCACTAAAGCGAAAGCGCACGTCCTCCAATTTCCCCATAGTTCATATCACCATTACCATTATTACCGCAAATCATTATATCAATTTCATTATGTATAATTAAATATATCGAACCATATTCTATGTACGATAACTGCCGTATTATGTTCAATTAATATATAATATTTATTAATTTTCCTCATCAATATTTAAAGAAATTTGAAAAATTATAACATTGAATATTACTTGGGAAAAAAAAAAGAACAAAGAACAAAGAAGAGAGTAGAAAAACATTTTCTTTTTTATTTTCGTTTCTTATCTCTTTCGTCTTTACTTTCTCATATTTTTTATTTCCTATTTGTGGCTTTTTGACTGCTACTTTTTGCACTCAAAGGATCACTTAAAACTTTTTCTGCAGGATCTGAAGATTTAACAGTCGAGGCAATAATAATAATCGTGTGTACGTCACCGTCGCGGCGTTATTAACGTTCACTACCGCAAATACAACATTCCCTTCAACCGCATGGTGGTGATTTTGCCATATATATATATATACATATGTGTGCGTGTGTATGTGTGTATGTTTGTATACACCAAAACCCCCCTATTCGTTAATGGTTCACTAATTGATAATCAACCGTGCGCCGTACAAAAATTCACATAAAAATTCTACTATCAAATAAATTATACCTTGAGACGCTTCAAAAAGGGACGTGAGTTAATTAGCTATGATTATATTATACAGTTTCACACTGTAAAAATGCCGGTAGGAAAAAATTTCAAATTTTCTTTTGCTTTTCTTGTTTTGTCATTCAAGTGACGTCGATCATTTATACCAACGCATATTGCATACTAATTAATGTTACACGAGACATGACAACATCAACATTTAATCGATTATTATATCCGTTGAAAATAAAATTTTTCTATATTCATTGAAAATACAATATACAAACACAAATTCTGTATTCATTTATTAGATCAACAATTGAATTGGAATGAAATGTCTCTTGAATGGACACCAAATAATATTTCATAGCATATAAAACCATCAACATTATAAATTCAATAAGACTAAAGTGTAATTGTATTTTGTTTATATTTCATTATTGGGAAATTCAATAGTTATTACGCGATGAATTGTGCATTATTAAATGGAATTAAATTGAAATTTTCCAACGTGGGAAATTCATATCTTTAGGACTATACATTGGGTATTAGTTAAGTACGTAACTAACGCACGCCATATTAAATTATATTATCAACCATCTGGTCAACATTTTCCAACTATTTCTTGTATACATTCAACTCTTTCATGAACATATACAATATATATATGTTGCGTCCCTCGATTTCTTTTCTTATTTTTTCTCCCGCTCTGCCATCTCTCACAACCTCGTCTTTTTCCTTTTTGTTTTTTCGTTTTCTTTTCATTTTACCTCGTGCGTCGGTACATACATATGACAAAAAAAAAACGATAGGAATGCTGGAGCGCAAAAGTCGCCGCACAACGTGGGAGATATCGAATCAAGACTGCAAGGATTAAAATGAAGACGACCACAAAGACCATTAAGAAAAAAAAAAAAATGAATAGAATAATAAAAACAGCACACGAATGTTAACATTTAAATGTAAACATTGATAACGAACATAATTTCCCAACCTTTAAATCAGAAAAAAAAAATCATTGCATACATTATATATTTTCAATACAATCAAATCTCATTGCAACCAACTATTTAAATTAGTAATCCTTTCACAATTAGAAAGCAAATTGCTTTTAAATAAAAAATATTGCTCACAGTAACATTTCACCATTTTTCAATTTAAAACTTGGTTTGAATAAACTATTGGTCAATATATCTAATATGCAGATATTGGATGATCGATTGGACATTGGAAATTAATTAGAAGCTGAGATTATATACATATATTTAGATAGTGGCCACACATGGCCACATCTGAAACGCACGAACTCATGTAGAGCTCGTGGTGCTGCGCTGCTGCTATGCACCGTTCATATACTACATCTAATCCCAAGTTTTGCGGTGCACCCGAACTAACGAGACCCACCTGACACAACCAAAAAGTAAGAGAGAAAGAGAGAGAGAGAGAGAGAGAGAGAGAGAGAGAGAGAGAGAGAGAGTGAGCGAGTAAGAGTGAGAGAAAAGGGCTAGAGAGGAAGAGGAGATCGAGTAGAGATGGTCCCCTTGTTATAAGTATGTATACGAAGCGCTGACACACTGTTTGGACTGGCCAAGTCTCGTTCTACTACAGCCCTAAGAGGATTTACATATTCATGGGGTGGCTGGTTACCGAGAGAGAACGAGAGACCCCAGTGAGGATCGTCGTTACCGCCCGCCACAGCGGCGGAGATGGCTGCGGCGGCGGCAGCAGCAGCAGCAGTAGCGGGCTCTATTTAAATCGCTCTCTTCGTCAATGCCAACACATATAACCACTAACTTTCTCCTTTGTATAGTAACTATGTGTAAACAGTATATAACATAATTCTTGATATTAATTTAATTAAAATTGTTATTAAACATTTTCATTTAAAACAACATCATGATGAAATTGATTTTTCAATACATTCGAATTTCATTTAGCAATATTGAGAAGAATAATTTTTAATATTATTTTTGTTTTTGTTAGTTAATATTTGTTGACACGATCTTTTTTTTTTTTTCGTTTTTATGAAGTTGTGCCACTTGCACCATGGTGGAAGAAAGGAATAGCAGAAGAATTGAATGGAAAAAAAAAGTATATATAAAAATGAAGAAGAAGGGTGGAATGGGTATAGTGGAAATAAAGAAAGGAATATACAAATAAAAAGAAAATACCAATGCAGCTGAATCCAAGTAGTAAATTCTCGACACACGATA
This sequence comes from Galerucella tenella, assembly GCA_910591685.1. Lineage (NCBI taxonomy): Eukaryota > Metazoa > Arthropoda > Insecta > Coleoptera > Chrysomelidae > Galerucella > Galerucella tenella. Next base: position 15,457 of record CAJUYH010000567.1, read on the forward strand.
CCTGTGTGTGCTGTAAAGTGTGCTTCGAGTCGCCACTTTTTCATTCGCGCCCTCCAGCCAATATCCAATGAATCGTCGCGAGTACGGTGTGGGTTTATACGGGCAATGTTCCAAAATGCAGAACGACACCCACACAGTTATGTTGCGTCGAGGCCATTCGATTTGTTCATGCTTTCTTTCTCGCTCCTCCATCTCCTTATTTTTCTCTTCTCTGTTTACACTGTATGATGTTTATTCTCGTGACCGAGACCTCGACCTCATTCACTTGCACTTGAACCGATGACTCCTGCATATCTATCTACATACAAAACAAAAATATAAAATATATAATAAAATTCAATATGAAATAAATTATGAAATAATACCAATGTGAATATAAGAGTAATATAAAATATACAACAAAATAAATAAAAGATAAAGAAAAGAAGTTAATATCACTGGATATATAATTTCCTGTATATCTACCATCGATGTATAGTAACATTATGTAATAATCTTCGGTTTCAATATTTCAATTGTTCGACCCATCGACCCCTGGAATGGAATTTCTTTTCTATAATAAAATATATATATATATATATATATATATATATATATATATATATGATAATCATGAGAAATTATGGAAAATTATTTCTGTATTCATACACTCGTCAATATTATTCAATTTCAATTTCTCTTTATATTATGAAAGACTGCGATACAGAGAAATACAAAACATACATAATCCCATGCAGTTTTATAACTAGCCGGAGATAAAAAAAAAATTGAGAAAGCTGTAATAACAATTATGAAATGAACATTAAAAGTGTTGGATAGAGTGAAAATGAACAATATTGATATTTATATATCGATAAAGTAGTTCATTTGAATCAATTGGTCTCGTTCGCTTGTCTACTATGAGCAATGAAGTAGATTCACTACTACTGCTACCGTTGCCTCTCAGAATCCTATTATTGATTGCCAATAATGCAACTAAACATCGTGCATTTCAAACACACACACGTATCCGATAGAAATGTAGAACTGCCATGTACTCTATCATAATTCTATAGATATAAGCAGAGCTTTCAAATCTATTTCGTTGGATGGCTGTATCAACATTGCATATTCTGATAAATCCACCACTCTATTTATTTATATATATATATAAAGTTGAAATTATATAATAATAAATCATATATAATATTACATCTACATTTATATACACAATTGAAATTAATTCTTATGTTTCAGGTCATTGGTGCTACTACTGTCAATAGCAACGTGGCAAATTTCAAATGTAGCAGCAAGATATGTAAGTATATTTCTATATCTGTAATAAAAAAATAATCCTCACATTGATAGAAAAAAATATGAATATTAAAGATTTTCATCTATTAATTTATACATAAAATATATTTTGCAAAATATCGTTTTACTGTTCAATCTTTTTTTCTACGCCATAAAAATATTTAGTGGCGGATTCAAATAAACCCCAATCAGTTTGTAATTGAAATATTTATCGAGTGACATTGGAAAAGATATGAATTTCAGGCTTCATCAATCAATCAATATACGAAATATATTACACAATCAGTTTTTCCTCCATATAATAATAAAAGAAAATCTAATGAATTATATTTAATGATACTACACATTGCATTATGTTTAAATGCCATTAGCAAACGTGTCCCTACAGATAATATGCGCGAAAGGGTTTGATGCTAGATGTGTATTGATGACCTTGAGGGAATGAAGAAGAAAAAGAGAAGCTACATGTGTCTCTTATTTCTATTCGTGTTGGGCTGAAACGAGTCCCGTCGGCATTCCTCTAGCTTTTATTGCCTTCTCGCTTATAGACGCCAATAAGTCGTGTTGGCTTCGGGTTTCTTCGTTCTCACTCTCCTCTCTCACCCTTTGCCCTTTACTTTTTAAATACTCCTTTCATCTTTTTCTCATCCGTTCACTGCCGCAAATCACGATAAATTCCTTTTGCTTTAATATATAATACATATATGCATCTTTATATTCTCATAACTTGAATAAAATGCATTGAAAAATCCAGTATGCGCCGTCGCATTCAGTAGAGTGATGTTCATTGTTCATAGCATCGGACGTATAAAAAGAAAGAAAATAATTGACGGTATATAAATTGTAATTGAAGATATGAAAAAAGCAAACATATATATAGATATTCTTACTCGTGATTATACATTTTTTTTTATTTATTTCTCATCTATACTTTGAGAGATTCAATGTGAAAAGAGAGTGGAATCAAGTACGTATATACCTATATATATTTATATACCTTTGTGCTTGGCCCAAGGAAATTTTACCGGCGTGGATAATTCAACTTAAGTGGTCGTTACGTGAACATGGAAGAGATCTTACGCGTAATTTTTTCACATACATTTGTTGAGATTGGAAAAGTTCTTTTTCATTGATCCGCGATATAATTAACTCTCATCCAAGAATTTTTATATGTGAAATATTATTTAGTATCCTATGAATAGATAGAATCAATTCAATAAGTTGATGAATTGATGTAATAAGAAAACACCACATTAAAAACAAATCTGTACAGTTTATTTTCTATAGAGATGTTTCTCTATGTGTTCTGTATTGTTGTTTTAATTATTATTATTTATTCGATGAATGGATCAATTTTTTCATTGATGATGAATTGATGATGATGGTGTAGTCATTACTACAGTCAATTGACCGTACATTTGATCATTATCAATACTGACTAATCATGGAAAAATTATCAGGCAATAACAGACGAAGTGTACTTTATTATTGCGGATAAATTTTGCTAGTTTATGTAGATAGACATAGAATTAGAAAGATCCATTGATAATAATCGGCGAAAAAACATAGTAAAAATAAATATTATTGATATTATGAATTTGAAGTACAAAAGATATACAATGCAAATGTTTCCGGTTTCGAGTGATAAATATATGCTAATATGTTTCACAGTGTATATAAACGTGAAATATTTGCTCAAGATTTTCTAGAATTGATGGAAAAATTATTTTACGGGCCTATATATATGTATAAACATACACGTTTCGAAATATATATAGGAAATTGTGAGGAGGGAAAGGACATTGCACTTATACTTGACACGTGACCAAACACAAATCATTAGCATGAATTAGCTGGGTAGTAAGAATATATAGAACTTGACGAAGAAGTGTATACACAAAGATTTACTACTATATATGTATATATAAATTGGCAATTGCGACATTAGATGTATGAAAGTTAGCTAAAAACCCCAAACGATTGTTACCTCCTTCAGCTTTATAATTTACTTTTTTAACCATAATATTTATTTCTTCAAGGCAAGCCGACCAGGGCTCACTGGCATATGAGATAACTTCATTGCAAACTAATATATATCTACATATATATCCTATATCGCGTTGTCATCACATTTCAACGAATGAAAAAATACAAATATTTGCGACGGAACAAAAAATAAGGAAAATTTTCAACAATTGAACAAAAGTAATAAATGAATTCATACAACGAATGAAATAATTTGTTTGATGTAATCTATGAAGATTAATTTGTAAATTCCTTTGAAGATATTTAATTGTTCAAGTCTTGGAAAATGTAAATTATATGTTTATGTATAATTAAGTGTTTGAATCATCAACTCGTAAAATTATATGCGTGAAACACCGTATGTGTGGTGTTTATCAGCCTATTGACCCTCTTCATATACATATATACTTGTTTAAAAATAATAGTAATTTATATGTGTTAGTCACCGGCTAGGATTGCACTTTAATCGCATGATTTATCGTTCATTCTTCATGGCTAAAAACGTGAGATGGCAGATCACGTCAATTGCTATGAGAAAGATAACATGACTGTGGAAATAATCCCATCAACTCTCATGATTTCACCGACAATATAATTTCATCGACATATTGAACGTCCACTTATCCACCTCTCTCTACTCATCAAAAATTGTAATTCTTAATAAGAAAAGTCGATTGTTTGTATAAAAAGTGAAAATAAAAATAGATAGAAATGCCTTGAATTGTTCGAAATTGTCGAATGAGGTTGAAGATGTGATAAGTGTGGAATTTACTCGCAATTTTGCAATAATGCTGAACAAAAAAAAAAAGAATTCAAAATTTATAATGACGAGTACACAAGAAGAAAAGGAGAGAAAGAAAGACTGCCTTCAGCTATACAAAACTCACTTGCTCTCCAACTAATTGCACATCGTGTGTAACACGTGCGCACGAAACACAACCATCGAGATGTTCCTCTCATCCACAATTATTATCGCATTACACCTTGATAAACGTATTAAGTCATTATGTAATTACCTCAATCATGAGTTCGCGTTTAAAATTCTTCGAATTGTAATCGCACGGTAACAATATAGCATTTTTCAATTTATTCTTTAGCAATTAATTGTCAATTAAATTATAAAATTTATTTATATATAAATATATATAAATGGATGAAGAGCAGTGCGGCAAACAATTTTTTTCCAGTTAGAATTATAGAAACGAGATATAATTTAAAGTTATAAAGTTCAAAAAGCCACTCCCACAGATAGGGCTTGCATGCAATTTATCTACGAGCAACAGAAAGCGGAGAGAAAAAAATATATATACCTATTCTATATCTCTTTATATATATATATATATATATTATGTGAATTCGCGCGCGCGTTCAACGACTGCTCTGGACACGTGCCAAAGCAAGCTGGTCCATTGAAATGTTATACGACGTCGCGTGTGAATGTCCCAGCACCATCAGGCCTTGCGGATATAATAGCTCACTTGGAGTCACTCGATTACCACTGCAATATAGTATATACGTATATCATTGAAAATTACTTCAGCACTCACTACTTTCATTGCATCATTACTCCAGATGTTGTTATGTGAATAACATTTTAATATACCATATATTACAGTAATATTACAAAGTAAAGACGTGAAAATGAAATATTTTTCTTTGCTGTTTCATTTCATTATCGCTATTAACAATTTTTTTTTCATATTCTTTTCACTTGAGCAACTTTAATTATTAATGATTTGTTATTTTTATTCGCAGCATCATATTAAATTGCGACATGAGAGACACCGGAGACAGCATGCGGAAGGCTACTTACCAAGCAGCTTCGTGTTGGATAATAATAATCCTGAAGAAGGACTTTGGGGTCCTTGGTCGGCGCCGAGCTCGTGTTCGAGATCGTGCAGCGGTGGCGTTGCCCATCAAACGAGACGTTGTCTGGACATAGAGTGAGTTGATACACTTTTTTTATTTTTATTTTTTTTTTCATGTATTTTGAATGAACGATATGAAATGATTATTAGTAATTAATGAACCCACGGGATTTTGATGTGAAATTGATTATCGTATATTGAGGTGAATTGAGATCCAATTATCAATTATACGTACTTATATACATCGTTTACGTGAAATTGAAGAGTGCAACAGGGGTCGATATCATCCATGACGAGTGCAAGTGAAATCCTTTAATTTCCTCACTGCCATTTCAGTTAATACTGGAGTCATTATATTTGTTGTTCATCTTTGGTATCAATTTTCATTGCTTTCGCAATAAAGATGTCGATATATCAATCCCATAATTATTACGTCAACGGACAAAGTGACCTGCAAGAAATGGGATAAATAAATGATTATGTTGAATTATTATACAGTTGAATAATTGAATAATGCTGTTAAATAAATTGGTATTTTTAACGCACAACAATACTGTGTATGCCCCAATTGACAATGCGCTGGCTAGGCGAGTATCTATAGAATTTTGAAACAAAGAAATGTGGGAGAAAAAAAAAATTCCCCATTAATCGCGAAACAACGAAAAGAATTGTTTGTGTGTATATGTATATGTGTGTGTGCACGCGGCTTTCGGCTAAAATAATAATTCACTGTGGAACCGGTTTTGTGTCGGTAACCCAAATTTAATAGCGACCTCCACGCGTGCAGTTCCTCAGAAAGAGTTGAATTATTAGAAAGAGCGAGAGAAGAACACATAAACGCCACGAGAACGTCCAAGAAAAATAGAAGAAAAAGTAAAAGGGCCCAACTCTTTCGCTCATTTTCCCTTCAATGGTTTTTTTTTCTCTCATCGCCTTTTCATTGCTCTCATTCTCGTTATTTTCACCCTTACACTTCCTGGCGCATATAAATTTGTTCGACTTTTCTCAAGGGAAAAAGAAAAGAGTCTACCGACGCGCACAAACTCACGGATGAGGTGAGGGTGAGTTAGTCACGACTATGAAAACCAACGATGCATGAGACCCGATTAGACAGTCTTCGGTTTTTACCTTTCATACACCAAAAGAAATGCCCGGGGGAATAGGGAATAAAAAATTTTTATATATACTGATATGTATATAAATATGAAATAAAAAATAAGAGCGAAAATTCCGCATTATCTAGTACGATAATATTTAAATTTCATTTTTTGTTTCAGTGATAACGGCGATGACAGGTGTACTGGAGCGAAAAGAAGATTTTTCTCGTGCAATATCCAGGTAAAAAATTGTCATTTAAAAACATCAAACGTTTTATAAATATTCATAATTTCAGTATTTATATAAGCAATTTTCCGCATTTCCTTTCTAAATAAATTAACAGAATTAGTGATATTATTTTCCGCAACACATCTCCATAAAATCTATAAATATATGTTTATATAAGTGAGGTTATAATGAGTCTAATAAAAAAGTCTCGTGAATAAAATGCACGTATCTAAAGTCCAATTGCGCAATTACCACGAACGAAATACAGTCGGACGTTTAAAAGACAGAGTCTCACTTTTGTCGCCATTGAAAGGAGAAAGAGGGTAAGGGACTGACTCTTCCTTGAATTAATTAGTCGCCGGCTGCCTGATAAAGAATCCGTAAGTTCTACTTTATTCTGCCATTCGTGAGTCCCTCCTCTCACAATTTCGTTCTCCTTTTCTCTTACATATAATCATCTCGTGGACTTCCACCTTGCTCTTTCTCATGTTCTCTGACGACTCCTGTGAATCAACGCGATACGACCAAGCGATTTGTATCGTCCTTCTCCTCATTTAACTAGCAATTACAAGGCGCTACAACATCTAAAGACACTATAATATAAAAATATTTTATCATGATGTTTTTACCTGTTTATAAATAATCTGCGTCAATTAAGAAAATGTAAATTAAAAAAATTTCCTCTTGATTCATTTATCTCTCACGATTCAAATCTCTCATCGGCTGCAATTTTCGAATTTACAATAAACCACAGAATATATAAAATATTTTCATGCTGTGAATACGTATGCAAGATACACATGTATATTTATATACGTAAGATTGTGGACCATAAAGCTTCTTCCTTTCATCTTGACAGAATTTATCGATAATTATAAAAAAAAAAAAAAAAAGAAATTAATGAACGTGGCATCCCGACGATATTCTCTTTTAGCTTGAGTCAACTTCAATAACAATCAACCAGAACATCGCCGACAAAATTTCACCCATCCATTCGTGTTTATCAAAACATCCTTGAAAGCCTTTATAACCTCAACTACGTGACACTGTGAATAAATGCCCTTCATTATCAATTTAAACACAGAGCTATTAAAAAAAAAAAAAGAAAAGAAAAAAAAGGCACTAAAGTCACCAGAACGACCATGAATCAAGTTACCAAAATAAAAAATATCGATTATAATTTTACAAGTAATAAATATATATACCTACATACTTGTATTTTTAATCTAATCAAACTGAAAAACATCGCGTTATATATCTACCATATGTTGAAGACAGCGAGCATTAACAGCGTAAATCCGGATCTTCCTTCAAAATCCATAGGGATAAGGATATGTGTGTGTGCCTATGTGTATATTGGTTATGCATGCTAGTGGTGTTTTGTGGCTTATTCTCCATCGTCACATAACTCATATTACCAAGTTAAACTCCCCAGACGATGGGCTGGTTCGGTTGTCGCGAAGAAAATATATATTGGATATTATGGTGGACCATCGCAAACGAAAATAGAGATAGTCTATTGCACAACTTGATACGCTATATTGCGACGCCATTACAATTTCCCGTGCACACTATCCATTCGTTCCAATACCGGAAGCCAAAAAGGTGCGGTAACATCGCTCGACAGTTTTGTCCTCTATAAATTGTTGTGCATTGCGATACCTATCCTACACGGCCACAAACGTTACACATACACTTGTGTCCATTGGTCTCCCTTGAGATCCCTTCTTTTCCATTTCATTCGGATTAGATATTGTCCGAGCTCGTCCTACCTCGATTTATCGATATTACTCCCTGACATTCCCTCGTTTTATCACATGACCGCACATACACGCGATATCATCGGCTCTCAACACATAACCTCTGCAGCAGTTCATGTAAATACCGCCCGGAAATAAAAAAAAAGAAAGGGCAAAAAATAAAAGGCATATGTTGTGTACGTATGGCTGTATATCAGGTCCCCATGGGACCAAAGGTCGAAATCCATTTACATGTATATACGTCTATGGGACTTACTTACTTATAGCTAATCTAAAAAAAAAAATAGCAGTATAACTTTATCATCTCCATTTTGTTACAATTTTATTTTTTCCACCCAAAAAATTATTGGGCTTTTTATAGATATTGCACTCTTTTGCGATTGTTATTGTTGATATATACTGTTGATCAGATAATTGAAGCTTATTTTGATCAGTTGTACTGTGCAATTTTAATTATTCCATTTGCGGTTGATTAATCAATAATTGGTGGTTTATATAAATCCATATAAATTTACCAATCCAATACGGCAATTAGACAATCAATCTATCGATTGATGAACAATTAATTTCTATACATCTGTAAACAATTCACTCAGGAAATTTAGGAATTAATTAAAATATAATCCATTCATGCATTGAACGTTGTTAATTTAATGGTATATGACAAAGTCTCACAAACAGAGTATTAAATTTGAAATAAATTTAATCATATATTTCTGTTTTTATTCATGTTCGGATAATAGAGTTGAAATTAGCACGAAGAAATCCATAACAAAATTATTCCAAACTATTCGATTTATTATTACTTTACAAACTCAGTCTTTCCGTCGTGAAATTAATTCCAATAAAAAAAAATATCCACGTAAGTCTTCTCACTTTATTCATTCACAATGAATATATCACAAATATGAAGATAAAATTGTATGTTATAGATTTTATTTTAATTTAAATAAGATCATATGTAGAAAAAAAAATTGGTGATTATTTTACAGCCATGTCCAAGTGGTTCAGCAGACTTTCGTGCAGAACAATGCACCGAGTTCAACGCAGTGCCATTCGAGGATGTGCTTTACGAGTGAGTATTATAACTTCTGAACACTGAGAGCCACATCCATGTTGGCCATTTTGCCAAGGGTAAAATCCGGGTAATATTGAATAAAGGATTTTCCCGACGCCAGTTTTGAGACAAAGTGGGCAAACGTGTATATGTATATCCTTATTTCTATTACGCTATATAAATATACAAAGTTAAGAAAAAGTTTGACTATTTTGTCGCAGCTGGATTCCGTACACTGGTGGACCAAACAAGTGCGAGCTTAACTGTATGCCACGAGGCGAACGTTTTTTCTACAGGCACAAGCTCAGTGTGATTGACGGTACACCATGCGATGCTGAGAGAAACGACGTTTGCGTTGAGGGAAAATGTATGGTAGGTATTACACAAAAACAAGAATGGGATAAAATAAATGAAACTTTCAATTATCCGGTAAAACTTATTTTTTTTTTTTTTTTTGAATAATGTCAATAAAAGAGATAGATTTAATAAAAAAACAAAATGATGTAGATAATTGATAATGATGTCAATCATTTATTGTGGAACTTGAATTGAATATTGACATTTTACTCGATACATTTAAGGCGGTAGGATGTGACATGATGTTAGGCAGCGATGCAAGAGAAGACGCTTGTAGAGAGTGCGGTGGCGATGGATCACAATGCAACACTGTTAATGGCCTTTTCGATAATGATGACCTGCAAGGCGGTTAGTTTATCTACCAATTAACCCCGCATTATGACCTTACTTAAACTTCCGCAATTATTCCATTTTCCTCACAATAATTGTTTTGAACTATAACAAAGATTTCAATTGAATTTTAATTTATTCTAGGATATGTTGACATACTTCTTATTCCCGAGGGCGCGACAAATATTATCATTAAAGAAATTGCACCGTCAAATAATTATCTCGGTAAGAATATACATTAAAATTATTCACATATTGAGTAATAAATAATTCATACGGTTCTTAATAAAATCATTTGATTAAAATTGATTATAATTTTCTTTAGTTTTGGTTTGGTTCTTATATTTTTTTCTATTTCCCCTTATAGCAATTCGCAATAAATCCGGTAATTATTATCTAAACGGCAATTGGAGAATTGATTTTCCAAGAAGTTTAAAATTTGCGGGATCTATATTTCATTATGAGAGATATCCACAAGGCTTTTCAGCACCAGATACAATTACGTCTCAGGGTCCAACTAATGAGGCAATTTATGTCGTCGTAAGTTCACAAATAATATTTATTTCCATTCATAAAACAGTAATTAATTCATTATTGATAATTGAAAATAAAAATCCTACGAATTTCAATTTTTCATGCAACGTCAATTAATTAATTTGATGTTTGTAGTTGCTTTATCAAGACACAAACGTTGGGGTTGAATATGAATACAGCATACCAAAAAAATTTCCCACTCAGGGAGATCCCGATGGTTATTCTTGGATCGCCGATGAATTTTCCGAGTGTAGCGTAACGTGCGGGGGAGGTATGTGTCTATAATCATAAAATAAGGAACTAAATTTATCTCTGGTTATTTATAATCTTTATGTTGAAGTACTACGCGTATCGACTTAATTCTCAACATAAAGTTTGATGACGTGAATGAATCAGGTTACCAATCAAGACGTGTAAGTTGCGTGACACATCGTAACAATGGTTCAGTGGACGACGGCCTTTGCGATCCGCAACTTGAACCAGACGATACACAGTCTTGCAATGAGGAGGCATGTCCGGCCGAGTGGATCGAGGGTGAGTGGGGTCCATGTAGCAAGCATTGCGGTGAGGGCGGCAAACGTGAGAGAGACATCAAGTGTGAGCAGATCATCGCTGGTGGTATACCCACTATTGTCGCCGATTCAGTTTGTCTTGAGAGCGTTGGCCCCAAGAACGAGACCACCCAAGAGTGTAACCGAAATGTCGAGTGTCCCAAGTGGCATGTTGGACCATGGAAACCAGTAAGTCTTATGCACTAATTCAATTTTTTTTTCTATCTATTTTTATCATCGTTCGAAACACATTTAGTTTTTTGTTACCTAATTTAATTTATGGTGTTTTTTTTCCCTATTTTTTCTTTCAGTGTGACCATTTGTGTGGAGAAGGAAAGCAAACGCGAAGAGTCACGTGTTTTAAGAAGAACGAAGCTGGTAAAATTGAAGTTCTCGACGATTCCGTGTGCGAGGGCGAGATCCCAGAGCGTGAAAAATCGTGTGAATTGCGACCGTGTGCTGGACTTGATTGGGTCATGTCTGAATGGAGTGGGGTTAGTTCATCATTTTTTTTTTTTTTGCTATACTTTGTCATTTCCTTACAATGCCATTTCTATTTTTATTTAATTGGTTTTGTTGTGTTGCAGTGTGGCGATAAATGCGGACTTACGCAAGAAACGAGAACAGCACATTGCGCAACACAAGACGGTACTATTTATGCCAATGACAAGTGCGATCCAGCAAAGAAACCTGAATTGACACGTGAATGCGAAAATACGAAAGGATGCGATTATCAATGGTATTCAGCCCAATGGAGCGAGGTACATTACTGAAAACAATTCAACCAACTGAATATAAACAATACAAATATACATTTAAAATGAAAACAAAAAAAAAACATTTTTGTTTAGTGTTCAGCAAAATGTGGTAGCGGCGTACAAACACGTAAAGTTTTCTGTGCAACATTTGATGATGAATTAACATTGAAAAAGGTAGCGGATGAAAAGTGTGACCCAGATAAACGTTCCAATGATACAAAGGATTGTACAACTGATGTTGAATGTAAGGGTGAATGGTTTGCCGGTCCGTGGAGCAAGGTTTGTTTTCTCTTTATATTCCCTAACACTTCATTTTATTCGGATGCATTAGTTATTATTATTTCCTCTCATTCACATTTTATCTACATTTATACAGTGTTCAAAGCTATGTGGCGGTGGCGACATGACTCGAAAGGTGATTTGTATGAAAGACAATATGGTAGTTTCAATAAGTAATTGTGATAGTGGTTCAATTATGTTCCATAATGAAGACTGCAATAAACATCCGTGCGGCGAAGGTAAACATTTTTTTATCACTTCGATGATAATATTGTTTTTATTTATTACAGAATAACTTGATATAAATGTTTTTTATATTATATAGACGAAGTGATACCAGTCCAGCCTGATAAAGATAATGTTCCTACTGATGATGAGGATGATTGTGAAGCGTACGAAGATGAGGAAGATTTTGTTACATCAGATTCAAGATTTTCATCTACTGTAAGTTCATTTGAATTTATCGGACAAATCCTATTTTAAATTTCACCAAGATTTAATAATAAATGATATATATTGTGTTATTATCAATTAAAATAGGAAGATGATAATAAGATTGAATCAACGGACATTACGTCCATGTCTTTATCACCCGAGAAGGAACTCACTGCAACAACATTGAGCGACATAATGATGAGTGATTCGACTTATAGCCGTGGTGATATATCACCTACAGACACTGGTAGTGGCGATGGCAGTGGTGACGGTGCATTTTCAATTTTCACGCCCATTTATACTGATACATCGCTGTTGAGTAGTGATATTTCAACAATTGAAGGTAGCGGTACATCACTTGACGGTAGATCAGCTGAAACAGACGGTGAATTTACTGAAACAATTGGAATTACATCAAGTGGTGATGACGACGTGTCGGCTTCTACTGATATTGCTGAAACAACCGCAGAAACCTCACTATCAAACGAGTCATCCGACTTTACGGAAATTTCTACTGACATGTCAGAAGCCTCAGTATCAACTGGATCATCCGATACAACGGACATTTCAGGCAGCACAGAATTATTTACGGAAACATCGTTACAATCATCTGAAGGTACAACGGTATCATCCATCACTGAATCATCGATGATGGCCTCAACTGAATTAACTTCGTCGGAATCTTCAACAGATGACTCAACTAAATTATCAAGTTCTGATATATCTACAGTAGATTTTACTGAAATATCCACTAGAATTACTGATCAATCTAGCGAATCATCGACAATTGAATTCTCCTCGGAGTTATCATCTTCTTCGTCGAGTGACGTGACAAATTCTGAAGGCACAACCGTCTCTTTCGAGACAAATCCATCAGAATTCACCAAATCAACTGAATTCACGGAATCAACTCCATCCATTGAACCCACTCAGTCATCTGAATCCACTGAATCAACTCCATCCACTGAACCCACTCAGTCATCTGATTCTACTGAACCAACAGAATCAACTGAAACTTCAATAATTGAATCAACTCAGGCGTCATCAACCGACGACACGACTGTCACCGAGACAGGCCAATCGGCAAGTGAATCCACTAGTGTTTCTATTGATAATTCACCTGAAACCACAACCAGAGACAGTTTGAGAACGGACACAACTACCACAGCATTCACAATTTTACCTGTAGACGGAGAAAATGACAATAGTGGATTAGCTAGAAAATCAACGTCGCTCATACCAGATATAACAACGGAGTATATTTCTGAAACTACAAGTGATATCAGTATGACAGAAGTTACTAATGAATTTAGTACTACAGAGTATGCAACAGGGTCTACTGAGTTTATAGGTTCGACTGTAGAATCAACGACGTCGGCTTCAACAGAGACTGATAGTACAAACATGAGTACATTAAGTGAGTCGGAGGGAACAACTGAATCAAGCGAATCAACTGAATCAGGTGGTACAACTGAATCCGCGCAAACAACTGAGTCAGGTGGAACAACTAAGTCAGATGGAATAACTGAATCCGGGCAAACAACTGAATTAGGTGGATCAACCGTGCCGGATGGAACGACTGAGTCAGGTCAAACAACTGAGTCAGGTCAAACAACTGAGTCAGGTCAAACAACTGAGTCAGGTCAAACAACTGAGTCTGGGCAAACAACTGAGTTAGGACAAACAACTGAAACTGCAACTGAAGTGTCAACTATATCTGGAGAAACAATTGAAACTACCGTTTCAGGTGAAACCGGTGGCTCTACCATTTCTTCAACAGATCGCACGGAAACAGAGTCGTCGGACACATCGAGTATCTTAGATCTCTTCACAACCATCAATCCAATCGACGCGGCGATAACGAAAGAGCATAAATTGAGAAAATGCAAAATCAGGAAGAAGACTTGCAAAACATCCGAATTCGGCTGTTGCTATGACGGCATTACTCCATCTCAAGGACCATTTGATAAAGGCTGCCCAACACCGGAGACTTGTGCAGAAACCAAATTTGGATGTTGTCCCGACGGTCTATCAGTTGCTACCGGACCAAAGAATCAAGACTGTCCATCGCAACATTGTGATGAAACTCTGTTTGGTTGTTGTCAAGATGGAGTAACACCAGCTGAGGGCAATGACTATGAGGGTTGCAAGAAACCATGCAATGAAACAGAATTCGGATGTTGCCCGGATAAAGAAACACCGGCAATTGGTGAACAGAATCTTGGCTGTTGCAATGTCACTGAATATGGCTGTTGTCCTGATGGAATTCAATCGGCAACAGGACCTGATGAGGAGGGTTGCGAAGAAACCGATACAGAATGGACTGAATTAACAGGCATATATGAAACTACAACGATGGGTATTGAAGAGGATTGCGCTAATTCAACGTATGGCTGTTGTCCAGATGGTAAAAGAGCAGCGGCCGGGACAAACTTCGATGGATGCGGTGTTATTAATACAGAAAATTGTTCAGCTTCATACTTTGGCTGTTGTGAAGATGGCGTTTCAGCAGCGCTTGGTGCACGTGGCGAAGGTTGTCATTCAGCATGTGAATCATCGACATATGGCTGCTGTTCCGACAACAAAACTCCATCTCATGGAGCAAATGGCGAGGGTTGTTGCTTGTCATCACCGTTCAAATGCTGTCCGGACAATATTTTACCAGCGCGCGGACCTGATTTTTACGGATGTGGCTGTGAATATACACGATTCCGTTGCTGTCCCGACAATGTAACAGCGGCGCGTGGACGTGACAATGAGGGATGTGGATGTCAATATACAAAATATGGCTGTTGCCCAAATCGATTTACTCCAGCGACTGGTCCAAATTTCGATGGTTGTCCCTGTTACACTTATCAATTTGGTTGCTGTCCTGATGGTGTTACTATTGCTAAAGGACCACATGGTCAAGGATGCGGATGTGATAAAAGTGAATTTGGCTGTTGCTCAGATGATCAAACACCCGCGAAAGGCGCAAACTTTGCTGGATGTACTTGTGATTCGTCCAAGTATGGCTGCTGCCCAGATGGCATTGATGAAGCACAAGGCGAAAACTTTGAGGGTTGTCTCACCGTGCCGAATATTCCTAGCACTGCATGCACACTTGCTAGAGATCGTGGCTCATGTCGTGATTTTACTGTTAAATGGTTTTATGATACTGAATATGGTGGATGTTCAAGATTTTGGTATGGCGGTTGCGAGGGAAATGGAAATCGTTTCGGCTCGCAGGAGGAATGTAAAAATGTCTGTGTATCACCCAAGGGAAAAGGTACAAATTCTTGATAATTTTCATCTCACTTATGCTTTTTCATCGCCTGTTGATAAAAACAATATGTATTTAGGCTGGAGTTCAAATTTACATAATTATCAATTTCCAACATTAATATTATGAGTAAAATATTGTATTGAAAAGAGTATTGAACAGTATTGTTGCTTTTTAGATGTTTGTTATTTACCAAAGAGCTCTGGACCATGTGAGGGTTACTTACCCAAATGGTATTACGACAGTGATAGAAAACAGTGCGGACAATTTATTTATAGTGGTTGTTTGGGCAATGATAATAAATTTGAGAGTCGCGAGGCGTGCGAAGACCGTTGCATTGTTCCTGACGATATAGGTATTGCATAATTAAATATTAAATGTTTGATGGAAAAATTAATTTTCTTCGGTATATTCATTGTCAGTTTTCTTTATTTGTAGATCCATGCGAGTTGTCAACCGAGACTGGGCCATGTCAAGGCAATTTTACACGATGGTACTATAATAAAGAATCCCAAGTGTGCGAACAATTTCATTATGGTGGATGTAAGGCAAATACCAATAATTTTCCAACGGAAGTGGCTTGTCATCAGCAGTGTCTCCAACCTGGCCATAGTCGCGGTAAGTTTTCGCACCTTCCCATCAATGCCACTCACACCTCATCAGTTTAGTCTATTTATTGAATGCATTGAATGATAACTAGATAATATTAATCAAACACAAATGACAAATAAAAATAGTTCAATGCAAAAGTAAAACCAGATGAGAAATAAAACAGGTTTGCGGCACTAACTTGACAGTTTAATGGATCATTAGTATATTTTTCTTTTATTTCTATGAAATTAAAACTGAAATTTCCAGTTGCAACTGCTGGTGTTTCTTCACCAATAAGAGATTTCGAGCCATGTTCAACAGTGTCACTACGTTCTTGTTACTATGAAAAGTGTCAAGCATGTAGAGAATTTTTTTGGAGCGGTGGTGAAAATAATGAAAATAAATTTTGTTAGCGTGCATTTTGCAAATAACATTGCCTAAATTTCCAAATTGATAATAAAACAAAAATCATAAAACCGATCGTCACAATATTTATACATTAATTTCGAAATAATTCAATATTTTTTATTCAATTCAATTACGTATAATGACTTGCAATTATTGACGCTCATCCATAATTACATATTATTTTTCGCCAACGGATATTATTTTTTATTTTATTTCGATTTATCAAAGAGAATCTAGTAGTATCAATTAATATGGCGATAAAAATAATAATTATGCATGTGTGAAATTAAAATTTTAAAAGTAATTCACTAATTACACTAATTATTAATCAGTTGTTGAGATTGCATGGTAAAATAATTGCATTGGTGTATGTAATGACATAACAGATTCTTGTTCATTGCCACGTACCGAGGGTAATTGCACTGAAAAATTATCAAAGTGGTACTTTGATCAATCGGAGAATCGATGCATGCCATTTTATTACACCGGATGTGGTGGAAACAAAAATAATTTTGAATCTAGAGAAGCATGTGAAAGCGATTGCCCGCCAAAGATTGGTAAGATTATCAATTATTTAAATAAACACAAATAAATTGGATAAGTTATCAAATTCATTTCTGCTTTTATATAACAACTCAGCAAATTAAAACGTCTATAAATAATTGAATGCGTGCCATTGAAAATATTGAAATGTTTTAATTTAAATTATTATTTTAAATAGAACAAGACATCTGTTTACTCCCGGCACTTCTTGGCGAGTGTCATAATTACACTCAACGATGGTATTACGATTCTTATGAACAACAATGCCGTCAATTTTATTACGGTGGTTGTGGTGGTAACAACAACAATTTCATCAGTAAACAAGACTGTACAAATCGTTGCGAGTCGGCAGCAGTTACCGCACCACCAGCTACACCTCAACGTTTTTCTCCCGGTATTTGAAAAAAATTTTTGGTTACAAACAATATGATTTGTCTATCGGTATACTAGTGCACTATTATTAATTAATATTATATTTTCTCACGTTTATATTTTTTATACTCTTTTCAAGCAATGTGTTTCCTTCCTGACGAGAGAGGACCGTGTCCTAAAAATGAAACTAAGTGGTTTTACGACAGTCGTGATGGAATTTGTAAGCAATTTATTTATGGCGGATGTGCCAGCAATGGAAATAAATTTGAATCACGTGAAGAATGTGAATATCGCTGTGGTGAAGTTCAAGGTAAATAATGTAATTGGAAACAATGATATCATTGGTGAGTTAATGTTACTTTTTATTTTACAATCTTTCTTGATATCTAGATGTATGCAGTATGCCAAAAGTTGTTGGGCCGTGTAGCGGCTCAGTTGTCCAGTATTATTACGATCGTCAAACCGACACGTGTGAGGAGTTCGAATATAGCGGGTGTGCTGGCAATAGAAATCGCTTCCAAGATCGTGATATGTGTGAGAGTAAATGTAGACGTAGACCACCCCCACTGCGTCCACAACCACCTGCAACAGCTTCGCCTGGTTCACCCTCGGAAATTGTTCCAAGCAGTCCAATTTGTTCAGCGACAGTGGATGCCGGCCCATGCAATAATGATATCACAGCATATTATTACGATCCACAGACACATGCGTGTCAAGCATTTATTTATGGTGGTTGTGAGGGTAATGCCAATAGATTCCAGAGTGAAGAGCAATGCGAGAGACTTTGTGGTCGTTTCCAGGGACAAGGTACAATATATATATGTTTAATTTTCATATTTTACTTTTAATTAACGCTTTTGATTTCCGTTTTATTTTGTACAGACGTTTGTAATCTCCCTGCGGACATTGGTCCGTGCAGAGGATCATTCCCCAAATATTACTACGATGCGCGTTCACGCGTATGCCGACAATTTGTTTACGGTGGATGTGACGGAAATGCCAATAGATTTAGTACAGCTCCTGAATGCGAGTCTGTTTGCCTGCATCGTGAAGAGCCAACTCCTGCTGGCAATAATACTGCACTTTCTCATCTTGGTAAAGAAAATAAACATAATATTCATTATTAAGTCGCATGAATTTAACCAAAAAATTGATGGTAATAAAATTTCACTCGATATATATGGAAAGGTTACAATAAATTAAGTAGTATTGGCTGGAATTGAATTAACATCAAACAAATTAACGTAACGCGAATGTTTGTGAAAAATATTTAACAAGTGGATTGCCTGTACTTATATTATTAACCCTGGTATGGTGGCATTTAGAAATTTGCCGCGAGCCTGTGGATGTCGGATCATGTCCGGCCGGTAATTACAAACGTTTCTATTTCGATGAAGAGCGTCAAAATTGCATGGGATTCGTTTACACGGGTTGTGGCGGAAATCGTAATAGATTCAAGACTTACGACTCGTGCATGCACACCTGTTATCGAAGTAAGTTTGATTTACTAAAACAATTTACAATTAATCCGTAACTATATAACTTTGCAATTTTTTTAAAATATTTATAACAAAACTATAAGAATCATATATGTATATCGCAATTATTTATTTTTCACCATGTCATCAAGTATTATTTTTACGTTTTACGTATACAGCGAGTAATGAAGTGGATATCGGAGGAAAAAATGCATCAAAGGATCCATGTGATGAAGCAAGAGACGAATGCAATCTCATTCATTGTCCCTATGGAAAAGAGGCATATGTTGATGAACACGATTGTGAGCATTGTCGATGTGTTGATCCCTGCAACAATGTTGTTTGTCCTGAGGGCACTCGTTGTTCAATAACTCTGGGCGCTTCTCCCATTGAAGGGACTGAGTACAAAGGCGTTTGTCGATCAAGTAAATTCGAAATAAAAGCTTTAACATTTTTTTTTATTACAATGGAAATTGCGTTGACATTTTTTATTTGACTTTTTTTTCATAGCTACGAAACCCGGACGCTGCCCTGTTGTTTCCAATAGCACAAGATGCGAGCAAGAGTGTGCGAGTGATGCTGATTGCTCGCGGGATTGGAAATGTTGCAATAACGGATGTGGAACATCGTGTTTAGAACCAGCGCCAGAGCAACAGCTATATACACCACCGCCACAAGCGCACAATGTCACTTTACGGCATTATGGTGATGCACCAGCGGCGATTGTCGCACCCGATGAACCACGTGTCACTGGGGAAGAGGGTGGCTATGTCAGTATGAAATGTATCACAACTGGTGATCCAAAGCCGATAATTACATGGAAAAAAGATACGATTGTTGTACGTACAGTACATGAATTAAATAAACTCATTATTTATCAAAACTAATTTTATCAGGCATTAAAATGTTATTTAATTTGTACATTTATTAGATTAATGCTGCTGAAAAGAGACGAAGAATTCTGGGTGATGGCACACTGGAAATAATTGATTTGTATAATTACGATCGCGGTACTTATATTTGTATCGCTGACAATGGACTCGCACCACCAGCGAAAACTGAATATCAATTGGAAGTGACTGGTATGTAATATAGTGTCTAAATAATCCAAGGGTTTCGTAATGCAACATAAAGTAATTGATAGTGTATTTTAATTTAACACACCAATTAATTCGTAGTGGGAATGTGCGGCAATGTTTATTAACATAATGATATTTATCTTGCATGTGTGGTATCTTTAAATTCTCTTTCAATTTAGAACCTCACGATCATTCAGCGGCAATTGTCGGAGAACCAAATTCATTTATAACAGTGACAATGAATTCACCAACAATTCTTCATTGTTATGCAATGGGTTGGCCACGTCCATTTGTGACATGGTGGCATGGTGATCGTATGCTACCACTATCCTCTGAATATTACGAGCAAGATTCTGAGTATACGCTATTAATTCGTTCAGTAACAATCAGTAATCTTGGTGTCTACACCTGTCAAGCATATAATGGTATTGAACGACCAGCCTCATGGTCAATGACATTGCAAGCAATAGGTCCAGTTTACAACGTTAAACCCGAGCATCAGGAGTACTTGAGATATCTTGTTCAACCTCCGAAAAGACCCGCAACTGACAAACCACAATATCCATATCGTCCTGCCCGTACTCAATCTCCTGAACGCAATCAAACTTACGCACCTATTTATCCAACTAATAGACCATACATTCCACCAGTTATTCCACTTACTGATCCACCCGCGCAAGAGCCTGTTAAATTCAAAGGTGAGAATGCCTTTCTCGGATTCTTTTAACATCACCGCTAATTTTTTACTTTTCTTTTAACCTATTTTTGTTTTCTTATTTATACAGCTTTGTATTTTTGTTCATTGTTCTCATGTGTTATTTATAATTGCTGTTTTTTATTTGTAATTGCATTGAAAAAACATGGGTGTGAATATGAAAGAATGTTTTTATTTTATTTTTTAATCGTTTATTTATATGCGCTTTCATTGGAGTTTGTTGGCTGTGAATTTAACTGTGTTGATATGAAAATAATTGTTGAGACATTTTGTTTAATTTAGTACCAGTCGCAGTAAATGTGACAGTGTCAGGAAAACAATTTCCAGTTGGTAGTGAAATTAGTGTTGGTTGCACTGTCGATGGCTATCCAATTCCACGAGTATTGTGGTTTAAAGATGATGATCTTATTCGTACTGACGGGCGAGTAACTATTTCTGGTGAGTGTTATTATTGAAGTATTCGATAAAACAATCAGTTTGCAATTAAATTTCTTCAAAAATACTATAGTTTTACTTTATTATTGATTATTGCAGAATCTAATCGGCTATTGATTACCAACGCTGGTCACAATGACACGGGTAAATATCGATGCGAAGCTGCCAATGAGTATTCGAGTGATTCTGAGACTATTGAAATTGACGTTGCTGGTAAATAATACTGAAACTTATTAGTATAAATAAATAATCAACAATTTCTTTTTTTTTTCTTGACTATGGTAAATGCATTATGTGTTATTAATAAAATATATGGCATTATTTTCAGGCATGTATATCCATCCAGATTGTCAGGACAATTCATTTTTCGCCAAATGCGATTTAATCGTACAGGCGAAATATTGTGAGCACAAATACTACGCAAAATTCTGCTGTAGATCATGTACAGAGGCGGGTCAATTGCCACCACATGGGCAACACCTTCGAGATTTAAGTAGAAGAAAAAAACGGGAAGTACCGTTTTATTGAACATAAGATCAGGGCATAATTATGTAAACATCATTACATATATTTAAGAAATGATAAATATAATTCCATTGCGTCTTCGCCATTTTGGACTCCACGATGCGCCTCTATAATTCCTGGTTAAAATACACACGTGACGAAAAAATAAAAAAAAAATGAGTCTCGTTTCACTGCCAAAGCCTTGGAACGTCTATGAATAGATAAAAATAATCATTTAAGAATATATTAAATAGAATAAAATAATAATATCATAAACGTTCTGAATGATAGAACGTATTCATGTAAACATGCGATCTGAAATGCTAATTTATTATATAATAACTAGTCGTTATGGAGCTGCGTATCGTACTCTCATGTAAAATTATATTGTTTCGACAATTATATAATTAATTTATTACTGAGGAGATTATGATCGCGATTCTTATATGCGCGGCTTTGAGTTACTTTTTTGGGTTCGCGGTAAAATATATTTATTGGATTTAATCATTTTTTCTTTTCGGTTTTTTTTTTTCACTGCAACATCTTTTAGAACGCATTTTTTCAAAAAGATACATATATCAAAGTATATAAAATATTGTGAGAAAGGAAGATAAATGAAAATGAAGCATTTACGTGTTTTTATACGCGTTATGTTAGAAATAGTTTATATCGGTATACTTCAAAGCAATTTCATAATTTTTTTATTTTATATATATATATATAATTGCCATAAATCCTTTGGGAATTCTATTCAGTATCACATTTTGTATAGATTTTATTTGAAACATACAATCAGCAGGGGAGAATGAACCATAGCAAGAAGAGAAAAAAAATAACAGTAAAGTGAATCTATTGGAATTTTTCATGAGATTTTCAATAATTGTTTTTGAGCGTTGTGCCATGGAAAACATATCGATTAACATCGTGTAGAAAAAAATAACAGCAAAATATTATGATTAATCAACAATATATATATATATATATATATATATATATATAACACAAGTTAAGAAAAGGAGAAAAATGAAAAAAAAAATGATTTCGAAATAATTTCGAATTGCCTTAGGCAATGTGTACCAAAAGCATTTATTTAATTGTTAAAGAAATAAAAACCAAAATCATTAATATCAATTCGTATATCGATATAAACGGTGTTTATTAAACGCGGACGTAAAGTATATATTATTGTTAATATTATTCTACACATCAGTCAGAGTAATGCTCAGTGCCTTAATTGTAGTAAACGCGTAAAAACAACTAAAGAAACGAAGGGAAAGAATGAATGACATACAGTGGCTTTCCTTCTTTCGAGTGGCCACACATTTACACCGACATATACGCATGAACACACACTCACGCATATAACAACAATTAAACACATATGAAAAACTCTTATCGAGAACTTTGTTCTGGTGAATGAAATGGCTGACACATTATAGTGTGTTAAAACATGTTAGTGTCTATTATACTATTGATAACTTGTGCATGTATTCATTGTGATTAAGTTGTCATAATTTTTATGTATATTGTACACAGTAGTATTTTTTATTTTCCATTTTTATTATATAGTCATGTTTGAAAGATATGAAAGCCATAAGAATTGTCGTGTCATAACGTCGAGCATATGTAGAGATGAATTTGCGTTTTTTGTTTCAATAATTTTTTTTTTGAAGTAAAAGTGTATGAGAATGAAATAGAGAAAGCAAGAATTTTTTATTCCATATCAATGTTTTGTATAAGTAGAATAATCATTACAAATATAAATGATACGTATATGGTAGATATAACCAAGATGAAAAAAAAATGACTAAGAAAAAAAAGAATTGTGTAATACCATAGTTCATTAATAAATACATAGGATACCGCGAACCTATTTAATTTCTATGTGAGTATTTTAGATAACAATAATTACATATATATATAATAAAAATGTATATGTAATTTCTTCCACAATTGAATTATCATTATTATCATTATTATCATTACAAATATTAAATAGAATATATAAGTTATATATCTTTGAACGCCATCATCAGAAAAATATATGACGGACAATAATAATATTTAAGACCATTAAAAATAGTATATAGAAAATATAAATATATATATATATATATATATATATCTCTGACATCTCATAATGATTACTGATTAGTAATATAGTTAATATCGTATGGCCGTTGTGAGAATGCTCTATATCAGACTATTCATTTTTTGAGGCAAATAAATTTCTCTTTAAGAAAATGATATCTTTTATTTTAGTAGGTAATGTGATAAAATGCGAGAAGAAAATTTATTTCAAACATAAAAAGTTAAGGTTTTTGAAATGTGCGTACAAAACTGCGATGCCATAATGAGGAATTCATCATCAGATGGAAATATCGAGTGATTTTATATCTATCGATATCGTTTCGAAGACGTTGAGTGTGAAATATATGATTTTCGGTATATTTCATACATGAATGTATCGAAAATATTCTATACACGTTGTGCGAGTTTAATCCTTATATATCACTAAAGAAAAAAATAATAGATAATTTTAATTTGGAACTAAGACATGAAATGAATATCGGAAGAAAAAAGAAAATCAGATAGTGTAAGATAAAAGTTTGAGAATCAATGTAACGAATTTAAAAATGTCGGCGATCAATTATGACACTTTAGAGTCGAATTCGCCGATTCCAATATTTATTCCGGCTTGGGCGGAATCAGGAGGTGGATATGTACAATTGAAACTGTGGTGTTTGGCTAGTGATCGTAATCCACGATCGAAGAAATATATAAACAGTGTAGCGGCTCTAAGCCGTGAAAGAAAGCGACAATGTCGACATCCCCAACGATGGATTATTCATCCATTTAGTGCTTTCAGGTATAATTAAATCAAATTACAAATAAAATGGATCAGTTTTCTTCTATTACAATTATTTACATTGAGCATATATGTATTGTATGCTACAGATTTTTTTGGGAAACGATAATGACATTTATATACGCTATTTCATTTATAATAATTCCATTCATGACCAGTTTTATAGTATTCGATTATGAAATTGTCCGACTCGACAAAATTAGTTTGGGCCTCTATATATTTTTTTGGTTGGATATAGTACTAAATTGTATCACAGGAATTCATTGTAAAGTGAATAAAATGGTAAATCTTAACCAAGCGGACATTCTCAAGTAAATTTACTTTATTTAATTCAACAATAACGATTACAATAAATTACAAATGTTACACAGTATTTAAAATATATTTATCATTTCTTTTTGTAGGCATTATATAAAGAGTTATTTTTTCATTGATATTCTCACATCATTACCATACGATCACATAACTCATCCGTGGCGACAAGTTCCAGGACCAGACTCTTCTCTCACAATTGCAATTTTTAGTTTAATACCTATGTTGAAAATATTGCGATATTTCACCTTCCACGCTTATGTGTCCCAATTGTTCTCAGTGAGAAATACGTCCCACAAAAAATTAATTGCCAATAAATAAATAACATTGAACAATAAATCCACAGATTTATTCCGTGTATTTTGACATTTCAGTATTTTCACATTAAAGATTTCACCCATCGGATGACAAGCACATTGTTATTATCTTTTTACATGATTTATTGGTTCACCTGTCTCTGCTATCTTACACCAATGATGGTTATGTACACTAATGGAAATACCATTGATGTGAGAATTAATTGACTTTTGGTATTTGAATTGTAATTATTATCTTATTCATATTGATCAATTCCATTTCAGGAATGCTCTTGTTGGTTAACTAAATTGAAAACTATGGGAATCCCTCAACGATTCCAACATGCCATTTTTATTGTAATGCAAAATGTGGTTGCCAGTGGTTATGGCGCGATCAATCTTGAATTCGCTGGTCATACACTTATTTGTACAACGCTAATGATTTTAGGAAGAATCTTTGAGGCTTATATTATCAGTATATATTCAATATTTAAATACATCAATGAATATAATTAATATCTAATTGCATGTTAACATTTTTTTCCCCTTCCAGTAATGCTTCTTCAAATACATACGGACAAAAAAGTTTCAGAATCCGAATATATGGAGATAATGAATCAAATAATCGCGTACACACGACAAAAGCAAATGCCACCGTATATGAAAAAACGTTTGACAACATATTACAATTATCGATTTCAAAACAGTTATTTTCAAGAAAAAAAAATTTTATCAAATTTATCAGGTATTTAATCATATTCCGATATAAATTATCTAACGATAAATGATTCAATATTATAATAGATAAATTACGCGAAGAAATAATGTTACATTCGTGTCATCGACTGGTAGAAAGTGTACTTTTATTTCGAAATCTTCCAAAAGACATTATAGCATCAATTGTATCACATCTGAGAATTGAACTTTATTTACCGAATGATTCCATTGTGAAAGCCGGCAGTCAGGGTGACTGTATGTTTTTTTTAGGTAGTGGTACAGTAGCAGTTTTTACACCAACTGGAAGAGAGGTTTTAATCTCATCACAATCATTACAAAAAAATAAAATTAATTACTAAGTAACTTTTAAATATGGAAAAATATTTGGTCACATGGTAATTTTGATTTTTAGATCTGTCACTTGGATAAGGGTTCACATTTTGGTGAAGTAGCTCTTCTTGTACAAGATCAACGTCGTGTAGCAAGTGTTGTTGCTATTGAAGTGTGTGAAGTTTATCGGCTTGATCGTCCGGATTTCCGAAAGTTTATCACCAGCAACAAAGAATTGTATGAAAGAATTGAAAATATTGCCACGAAAAGAATGGAAAAAACAATACTATTAGAGGAACAGTACAAAAGAATACCTCTTAGTAAACGTATTCATCGAAATTAATTTGAAGATATTCCATCCAGTATTGAAAAGTAGGTATCACACATGAAGTGAACTTTATTATTAGTTATTTTTTGCTTGTTTATATCGGAAATTTAACATTTATTTGTGCTTAACTAGTTGATAAATGCCATGTACTTATGCAAAACCGTGTAATTAATAATATTACAATAATGAGTATGAAAAAATGAATTATTGGTTATCAAAATATGATAAAGACACGAAATTTTTGCGATACGTATATTATTGTTTTTTTTTTCATCAACAACTTTGTGGGCTATTATTCACCCATGCTACAATATTTACAGTGTCGCACATAATGTGCCAAGCGTCATTGTCCAATTATTATACAATGCGTGTATTTATATATACACGCTAATTCAACTATATAATTTCCTTGATTTCTGAACTTGTTCCTAACAATTTCCCACATTCATTCATTACTGTTTATCATGTTTCATTATTATTTATTCCACCATAATATGATGATTGTTATATTCTCTTGATATACGTTTCACCACCAAATTGTATACACATACAATACATAATATTTTTTTTTCCATATATGTTCCTGTCCAATGGAAATTTGTACAATTTCCCTCAATCACTTCTATATAACTCGTAAGTATATATAGTCCCCTTTATATTTAATTTTCATACAAAAATAATACTATTTAAATATTGAATTCGATGGTATCAGTCTTTAAAACATTCCCATCGATTATTATACTCCACAGTAATATTTCGTTCCCCCTCTCTCTCTCTCCTTCTCTTTCTTATATTTCTAATATATATTTTGAAGCTCCTTAAATAGTTTTAAAAAAGAAATCAGTCAAAAATTCTGCATCAAATATCATATCTTCTAAAAACAATTCCTACATTCATATGAATATAAATATATATCGTCACAAAATAATCTAAATATTGTATATATTTATGTTTTGCCATTATCATATCTTTTCATGTTATTTATCCAGATATACCAAGGAGCTCTCGAGTATCAACGTCAACTTGTGATAGTCGACGAAATTGACTACGACGACGGAACTCCTTCCATCAAACGGACGCACGTTTGACACGTAAACTTGCGGTACTTGATGACGGTCTGTAACCTTGATAATCCGACGTGTCAAACAGGTCTGTGTTTGCTGTACCAAGACATGTACACGAGCAAACACTGACGCAATCATCAGTATCATTAATCATTGGCACATGACCCGCCAAAAGTTTCCCATTAACTGCAACAACTTCACCATCAAGTGTTAGAACATGATGTGACGCTGATTGAAGCTCATTATCATCACGACGGACTTCTTCAGCATTCCTAAAATAAAAAAATAGACGATGATCACACCCAAGAAACAAAAAAATATATTGTAAATTAATGTTAATGAAAAAACGACAATTTACATTGTCATAAAACGTAATACGAGTAAATTTATACTCGCGGCAACCACTGCCAATCCAAATAGAATAAATACCAAACTCAGAGCAACATATCCAGGCTTTGTTGACAATGCCTGATCATTCTATAAAAAGGATCGTCCACAATTTATTAATTGAATTAACACAAAATGAAAAAAGATGAACATAATAATATTAATTTACCTGTAAAGCAACATAATCGCCAAATCCAATTGTTGTTAATGTAACAAAACAGTAATAGAAGCTGTCGAAATAACTCCAACCTTCATATCTGGAAAATACAGCAGCACCAGTTGTAATAATAATACTTGATAGCATTCCGGTTGCCAACATTAAATTCATTTCTGTTGCCTCTGTTCTATGACACTTCAGGTACTTTTTTGCTCTTCGTATTACCACTGATGCTACTTTATTTAAACGTTCACCAATACTTTGGAACATTACAAGACCTAAAGGAATTCCCACCATCGCGTAAATCATACAAAAAGCTTTTCCCCAAACAGTCACTGGCGTTGAATGTCCATATCCTGAAATAATTATGTATATATATTTACTTCTTTTATTGCAATACAAATGTAGTGACATGATTATTAAATAAATTTAATGAATGAGAATATAAATATATAAATAAGTTACCAATCATAGCAAGAACAACAGTTGCAAAGTAAAAGGCACCTGCAAATTTCCATTGAGGCCCCGCCTTATGAGGTTTATTTTCAATTATAACTATTTCAACCATACGATAATCTTCTTGAGAAATATTGTATTTTCTCATCATATTACGTCGTATTTCTACAATTTACCATCAACAAATAAAATATTTTACTTATAAATATAGATTTGGATATTGATATAAATAATTAGAGGCAAGAATCTTATTTGTAAATTTAACCTGAGAGAAATTCCCAACGTTTTCGCTCTGTATCAGATTCAAGGGCATCAAAAACCGCCGCCCCAATTAATAAATATGTAAATGTACACACTACCAATGACAATGTCCTTACATTTTGTCTCTTCATATTGGAAACTGACTCGTTGTCAGTCATTTAACACACATATAATGTTTTATAATATGTATTATTGATGGGAAAATTAAAATTATTCAACACTTATTATCACCACACATCTTTAATCCCTCCAATTGTATAATAATCATCTAACAATAAATTATATCAATACATCACAGACAGATGTTTCTCGTTTTTTTTTTCTTGCCTTTTTTTTTATTTGCCACGTCAGGAGTTGGCGAAGAATTAATAGTGAAACAAAATATGAGGAGAGAAAATAATTATCGCGAGCCAATGTGTTTCATATGGTGGCTACTACTTTGTGTGGATTAAAATTTCGGTGAACAATTTGACATATTGACTGTTCCCCACGTGACCAATAATATATTTTCGTATTGTAATATAAAAGGACAAACATCCTCGGCGAATACTCGATGGAAATCGAACTCAAACTGACATACATGCTTCTGTGCAATAGTGTAAAGAATATTCCCGATGGAGCTGTGTGTTATTGATCGCATGACTGTCAGTTTGCCCGCTTATCATGAATGGAGCAACGAATTATTATAGTCTACTACGTTTATGTATCAAATATCACCGATTATCATCATTGATATATCTTTGTGAGTTAACTTGAGTGCACTGCAATACTTGCAGCCAAAACCTGTTGATTCTGAATGATCAATCGACTAGATAATGTCATTATTGTTTATAGTTTACTGTTCGATAAACATACGTAAATTTACGCATCGCGATAACTGCGCACCAATCTCTCTCTCTATATACAATATTGTTTTCGCGCTTAATTTTTAAATTTCAGATGGCGCATTGGTCGTGACTCCTACTATATTTCCCCTTCTTATTAAAAGTAGCATTTCAATAAGGGGAACATTGAATGAACCGGTTCACCCATGTGGTTTATGATTTATATTTGACTCATTTGACATTATTGACAATTATTGATAGATTTATAAATTGATTTCAATAACAAATTGCTGTAAACATAGTTGATAAAATGTTAGAATCAACGGAATGTACATTACGTCCAATAAATTGTGAAATGAATCACTTGTCTATGCCAGACGGCTCGTCAACACTTATGCAAGGTTAGTAATTCGAATAATGAATTATCTTTTAGTCGAAATTGCTGTTGTGTGTTTTTACTTTTTGTTTATTAGGCGACACGTGTGTTGTAGTTGGTGTTTATGGACCTATTGAAGCAAAACTTCAAAAAATGATGTACGATAAAGCGAGCGTCGAAGTTGTTTTTAGTCCGATTAAAGGACCTCCCAGTTCGTAATAATTTTGGATGGACATTTAAACATTATTATAATAATACTATAAGTATAATAATGTTGATATTGTTTCAAAGGTATCAATGATCGGGCGAAAGAGTTGTATATAAGAGAAACATGTGAATCAACATTACTTGTAACACTCCATCCTGGCACAGCTATTTCCATTAATGTTCAAGAAATGGAAGATGCTGGTGGCGTAAGTTTTATTTGAAAAAAAATTTATTGATTAAATATAATTTGGAATTTTATTATTAATTATTATTGACACAATAACTATTTATATTTCAGCTTCTTGCATGCGCTATCAATGCATGCTGTCTAGCATTGATTAATTCAAGTTTACCAATGAAATATACAATTGCAGCTGTCAATTCCATGATTGATGCGAATTCTAACGAAATTATTATTGATCCTGATCAAACACAACTTCAAGTGAGTTAATTGTTAATTCAATGTGCAATGTCTTCGATAATTCAAATTGCTGATGTACTATTTGTTTGATATTTTTATTTTTAGAATGCGAAAGCTACATTTACTTATGCCTTTGACAGTATAAAAAAAGATTTAATTTGTTGCCACACAACTGGACGATTTACAGAGAATGAATTGATTGAATCAATCGATAAATGTCGAAAAGCTAGTATATATATTTTTGATTTTTATCGAAATATTGTGAGGAAATATGCGAATTTTATATGATGATTATAATAATTTGTGAAAATTGTACAATAAATATATTTCCTTTTTATAATTTGAATATATAATATTCTAATAATTTATTCATGATGTGTATATATTTGCAGCTTTATTTAACCAGTCATTTTCACCCTATAACAATTGAAGAGTGTTAATGAAGTAAAAAAAAAACAAATAATTTTATTTCAAAATTTTTAAGTGCAATCTTATGGCGGTGGATATATCTATCCAACGGCTGAATAAATCATACAACACTGAAAAACACAATTTATACAAAGCCATCCATATATTTATCAAATAAATATCATGAGGCAAATGTTATAACAATCTTTCTGTATCTATCTATATACATATATACTTTTGTCGGTATTGGCTGTTAATGGTATTCCCATTACTCGGTGGTAAACATCGGAAACTGTGGCGTTTCCGCCATATTTCTCATTCATTCGGTTTATTATTGACCACGTGTTGTGTGTTATATCTCGAACATTAACATAGCCTCAAATGAATTAGCAACAATGGGATTAACAAAACAATATTTACGTTATGTTCCTGCGGGAAATTTTAATATTATCACGAGTCCACAATGTAATGTTGTATTTGTAACATTGGAAGGACAAGAAGGAAGATTTGTAGCTGTTGGTGCTAGTGAACATGTGATTGTATGGGATCTCAGACTCGGTGAAAAGGTAAAGTATTCAATAAATTTCATATTTCATATCCAAATAAATATTTAATAAATGAGTTTTGAAATAATTTTCCGTTGAATTTAGGCGCAAGTTTTGCCAGGTGAAAATTTCGAAGTGACTTCCTTGGCGGCTTCACCGAATAAACGACACATCGCTGTTGGTTATTCTGACGGTACAATTAAAACATTTGATCTGAGATCAGGTGAAAATATCAGTATATTTGTCGGACATAGAACTGAAATTACAACATTAACATATGATTCGTTGGGTCATCGTTTGGCATCCGGTTCAAAAGTAATATTCCATCTTTAATTCTTCATATTTTTTCATTATTCGTTCACTCCACACTTAATACTATATTATTATATTTATTGCAGGACACAGATATAATTGTTTGGGATGTAGTTGCCGAAACTGGTATGTGTCGTTTAGCCGGTCACAAAGGAATTATAACGAAAATTGCATTTATGCAAGAGCACAATATTCTCATTAGCTCAAGCAAAGATACATTTATAAAATTTTGGGATTTAGATACTGAGCACAATTTTCGAACACTCGTTGGCCATCGATCTGAAGTTTGGGGCTTCACATTACTGAAAAATGATAAATATTTAATAACCGGTTGTAATGACAGTGAATTACGTGTTTGGAAAATTTTTTTTGTCGATGAAAACAATGCGGATCATACGAAAAATATTGAATTATTAGATATTCATACGGATGATCATGTTAATGATACAAATTATCCGTTGAGATGCGATAAAGTTGGTAGTGTTTTGCGAGCGGGACGTGGTAGAATTGTATCACTGCTTTCGGACGCTACATGTTCCGTTATTGCTTGTCATGGAGTTGAAAATACTGTAGAATTATTTCATATGATTCCCGATGATGAGGTTAAAGTAAAGTTATCTAAACGTTTAAAAAAGCAAAAGAAGAAGGCGATTAAAGATGGCACGGATGAGGATATGTCCATGGAGCAATCGGCGTGTCTAATCGATGAAGTTCGTCGACTTCCTGTTATCAAAGTGTCGAATAAAGCGAAAACAGTAGATTTGGTAATGGGCAAAGGTGGCGAAGTTCGCGTTTGCGTTGGTGTCAATAATAACACTTTAGAGCTTCATTCATTGACAGTGAATGACAAAACAAATGATGTTGCATATTTGCGATCAATAGAAGGACATGGACATCGCACTGATGTCCGCGCGATTTGTTTTAGCTCTGACAATTTGGCAATAGCAACAGCTAGTGCAGATTCGATAAAATTGTGGAATCGACCATCGTTGGCTTGTTTGAGAACAATTAAATGTGGATACGCATTAACAGCAACATTTGTACCTGGTGACCGTCATCTCATTGTCGGTATGAAAGATGGTAAAATGTTAATTGTTGACATTGCTTCAGGTGAAATACTTGAAGAAGTGGCAGCTCACTCAAAAGAATTATGGAGCGTAACATTATTTCCGGATATGAAAGGTGTTGCAAGTGGTGGCGGTGATCAAACGGTTAAATTTTGGAATTTTGAACTTATTGAAGATCCAAATAGTGAAATAAAATGTAAAGTTTTGTCAGTGTTACATACAAGAACGTTAAAATTAGAGGAATCCGTTTTGTGTGTGAAAATTAGTCCGAATAATCGATTTGTTGCTGTTTCACTGCTCGATTCAACTGTCAAAATATTTTTTTTGGATACATTCAAATTTTTTATATCACTATATGGACACAAATTGCCAGTCTTATGTATGGATATTTCGAGTGATTCAACACTTATTGCAACGGGATCAGCTGATAGAAATATTAAGATTTGGGGAATGGACTTTGGTGATTGTCACAAATCATTATTTGCACATGATGATTCAGTAACAGGTCTTGGATTTGTTCCGAAAACGCATTATTTGTTTACGTGCGGTAAAGATGGAAAAGTTAAAGAATGGGATGCTGATAATTTTCGGAAAATTGTCACATTGCATGGGCACTTTGGTGAGACGTGGAGTTGTGCTGTATCACCAAATGGAATTTTCGTGGCGTCATGTGGTTCCGATAAAGTAATAAGATTGTATGAGAGATCAATGGAACCCTTGGTGTTGGAGGACGAAGATGAGGAAGAACGAGAAAAACAAGAGAATGAATTGGTTACGGGTGAATCGAGTGCGGTTCAAGGACAAAAACAGCAATTATTGCCATCGCGTAAAACGGTTAACACGGAAAAAGCCGCTGAATTAATTCTTGAATGTTTAGATGTGACAAAGGCATATAATGAAGATTTGGCAGCAGTAATTCCACCAAATCCTCCGCCGCCATTGCCATTACTTATGCAAGCACTCAATTGTAAAACAACTGAAGAATATTTATTGGAGACTTTCAAACGTATTCGAGCTGGTGATATGGAAGAAACTCTATTGCTATTACCCTTCTCGGCAGCCTCTGAAATATTACAATACTTGCCAAAACTCTTGGAAAACGATTATCAGGCAGAAATGTTATCCAGATTAGCGTTATCTTTGATTCAAGCTCATCATGGACCTATTATTGCTAATACAAATTTATTACCCATTATAGAGAATGTAAGGGATTTAGCAATGAAAAAAATTACTGATTTGACGGTAATACACAACTTTATTATTGCCACTCAATCGATTTGAAAATGAGGACTTTAATTTTCATTCTATGTATTTTTTTTTCTTTCTTTCTAGAATATCGTTGGATACAATCTCCATGGAATGGCATTTATTCAACGTACAATTGAGCAGAATGATAGTGTACAATTATTCCGAGATGCAACAAAAACAAGAAAGCAAAAAAATAAAATAAGAAAGAATAAAGAACGGGCATTGAAACGTGCCATAATAACATTATAATTTTAATGTACAGATATACATATATATTATTAGGCGATATAACAAATATTTATCAATTGTATACCCAATGTACAACAGTTTTGATAAATACATTGGAGTTTGATAAAAACCAATCAATTTGTAAAACCACGTCTTTATCCTTTGTATCTATAAAATTTTTTCTCAAGGTTGATCAGTAGACTTCCCTACTTTCTTCATCCAAACTAATTTTCTATTATGAAACTGAGTGATATTTAGCATTGACTTGTATTGGAATAGCCTTGGATGGCGACATGTTTACTGACTACTTCCACTAACGAACATGCGTTGTATCTTAAAAACGGTATGAATAATTAATTAAAATTCTTCGGGTCGTTGTACACACGCACACACACTTCTTTCCTATCATGGAGATGTATATTGGGCCCTCATAATATCTTGTGTAATATGTGGCGTCCGCAACATTTTATAAACCTCTCTATCTATTTCAATGTTCAGCAACTCTCAACGTTATTGTTGCTTTTTTCAAATTCCCGTGGCTTCTAAGATTCCCATTCAATCTCCAAACTTCTTTCAATTAAGTATTCACTTTGGTTTACAAACGCAACAGCCCACTACATTCATCACATCTATCATGATATTTTAATTGAAAAGAAGAGAAATTAAATAAATTCCACTTTATCTCAAAAATATTTTCTTTATAAAGCATGTATTTCTGCTTTAAATATATTTCGCGATTTTTTGGAGTCTTGACGCTGCTCATCAACACCTCCGTCAATTCTCAGGGTCAGTAGAAAAAATGAATTACACAGTTGAAGCAACGAAACTGTTTCTTTTATTTTATTTCAATGTGATATGAAAATCTAATTTAATTTTACTCCATTATTGGTATATTTATTTCTCATCAGACTCCACCAGCTGCAATAATACCATCGGTGAATCTGGTCAATGTATAGCGATAAAAGAATGCCTAATACTGTTGAAACTATTGGAAACTTATGGGAACGCGACGCGTGATTCCCTACGTCGCTTCGTGTGTGATTTCGACGATGACGGGCCAAAAGTTTGTTGTCCTACAGTAGCCACATTGCAATATGGTCCATTGTTTTCACCTGACTGTGGGATTTCCATTGAAAATGAAAGAATATTTAAAAATATTAATGCGGACAATACAATGTTTACTTTTCCATCACGAATAGCTGCTGGAGAACCAGTTCAACATGGTAAGTAAATAAACTATTGTACATATATATATTTATTCGTGACAATTCAGTATAAAAATAAATATTCAATAATTTTCTATGGTTGGATTTCAAAAATTATTTCATGAGGTGCCTGGCCATGGATGGCAGCTCTTGGCTATCAATCTATTGATGGTGAGAACGAGATAAAATGGAACTGTGGCGGCAGTTTAATTTCATTGGGTCACATATTAACTGCTGCCCATTGCATTAGATCCAATTTATTAGTGGTACGTCTTGGCGATGTTGATCTTTTCCGGGATGATGATAGTGCAACCCCAGTAGACTTTGCAATAGAAAAAATTAAAATTCATCCCGATTATGATCCATATCACAAAATCCATGATATCGCTGTGGTTAAACTTCATGGAGATGTTGAATTCACCGGTGAGCAAATAAGCTGCATCTTTGTAGATTTTTTGGGTGGTGATCTTTATTCAAAAATACTCTCATTATTGATCTAATTGCAGATTATATAAGGCCAATATGTTTACCAATATTCGATCAACTATTGAATGAGAATTATGTGGGTCGTACAACATTCATTATTGGATGGGGTAGAGTAGGGCCCACAGATGACAAAGCTCAACGCCTTCAGCAAACGCAAATACCTATAGTGGATACACAAATTTGCAAAAGAGTTTATAAACGGACAGCAGCTATTATTGACGATAATATTATTTGCGCTGGACATCCAGAGGGTGGTAAAGACGCATGTGAGGTAATTGTGTTGTATTGTTAAATGAAAATTATATTTTTACTTCATTTTATTGTGAATATTTGTACTTTGTTTTTTTTTACTTCAGGGTGACAGTGGTGGTCCTTTAATGTACCCGGTGAATAATACCTTTTATGAAATCGGTATTATAGCATATGGTTTTCCCTGTTCATTGCCCAATATTCCTGGAGTTTATACAGCGCTTAATCGAAACATGGATTTCATTCTTTCACAATTGAATTGATAATAATTCACATTGTTAAACGGAATAAATAATTTTTATACAGATTTTTCGGTATCAAATAAAATAAAATTATATGAATTTATGCTCGTGTATGCTCATGTATGTTCATGGATTTACAATAAATAAATAAATGCATAAAATTAGTTATGTTTAAAGGAGTTTAAAACATACCCGCGTAAAGACACGAGAGAGCTCACAATATGTGTCGGTATAGAAGATTTATATATTCTATTTGCACTAACTTCACATGTACTACTAAATTTTTTTGCGGTTATTAATGGCAGGTTGTGTGTTTTTATTTCTCCATCAGGTATCGATGTGTTGTCTTAATTTGTATATTTCTTCCACTATCATATTATGACATCTCGAAAGAATGATCAGAATCATTCCTCAATTATTTGATTTCTAATTTCAAAATAATTTTATTGTCAATGTTGCGGTGTAAACATTCAACAATGGACCACGAAGAGGAGTTTTTAAATACATTTTTCACCCAAGTAACACAATTGTGTTTTGACAAAGCAAAAGAATCTATTGTTAGTATTTATAAAACAATTTCTCATCAATATTTATTTATATAATATCAGAGTAAAAAAATATATATTTCCAGGAGAGAGAACGAGAGTCATGTCGTTTAACGCAAATGGGTCCGTGGGGAATGTTACTAATGCACCTTCCACAAATAGTACTCGCAGAACGTTTGTATGCAGATCTGGGTTTTCTCCATACAAAAAACAAAGGCTTCCTTCGGAAAGATGTATCAATAATTCGTATATCTGTTGATAGAATTGCATGAAAAAAAATAATTCGTATAAGATTTTATTATTAATTACAGTTGTTTATTTTATAGAATTCATTAAAAACAATTTATGAAGCACTCAGAAGTGATCTTAGAAGAGTAGAGGAGATGACAAGGGGAACGAATTCTGTTGGCGCTACAGTTGCTGAAGTTTCTTATCAGTTATGTGAATTTATCACTGCCAGACTTCAATTAATAGACTTGTTGGTATTATTTGAAACAAGAATGATTATTATATTTATTATATATATATATATATTGATACGACGATTCTCATGGAATTACAGTTATGAAAAAATGTATCATATGAGTACTGGAAATAAGATAATGAAACATCAAGAATTACTGGTACTTATTGAAGGAACTGTAGAAACACATTCACTGTCATGTTCACATTTAGCGTTGACTGCCATTAAAGCTGTATTAACGTAAGTTCATATTGAAAACAGGAATTGATTTGAACTTTATACAAAATTAAATAAATATTTTACCCGGATAATTTTCTTTATTTTGCAGATTAGAATGTGAAATATTAGTTCAATTGACAAAAGCTCAAGTTGAAGTACAAAATTGGCGATTTTTACCAACAATAATGGCACTTTATGGTGCACAAGCTCGTATGTCTGCATGGGAAAGGACATTACAAAATAAAGAGGTAATATTTATTGAGTCTTGTACTATTTATTTACTTAATTGACTTGTTAATTGTTTCATTGTTTGATTTTTATTTGGATTTTTAAGTCGTGGAAACTCGGATTTGGCGCGACATTTCTTAAAGCAAATCAACAGCCTGCATTATATCAATGGCTGATAAAATTACGCAGCGCAATATTGGGAAAATGTTCATTATATTTTCATACAACGTTGAGTCAGCAGGCGAGTCCTGGTGAAATGAGGAATATTATGAGCAAACAAAATCTCGATTATTATCACAGGTAAAACATAGAAAAAAAAATTGTTAGAAAAATTTTTATTTCAAAATGAAAAGTTGGCGACGATTCCGGTTGTAGAATACAAACATTTCAAAAGAAATGTGATCTTCTGGCTGTTTTAATTATTTTTGATATGCGCGCTGCAGAAAATTCTGGTCCTGGATACAAACATCCAGACAGGGAGCAAGATGTTTCTGAAGAATTTTCCATAGTAGTTTGTTGTCCAGGCGTAAGTCCAATGGCACTAATAACTTACTCATAATATCAATTTAATAATTACATAAAAAAAAATTATCATATAGGAATATATTTATTTATTGAATTTTCAGGTTTTCTCGCAAAGAGCATCGGCTCATTTGAATAGTATCAGGCAAGGAATAAAAGAACGTGCGACAGAACTCCTCACTATGGACAAAATTTTGTATATCAAAAGTGCAATAGATTCATGCACATACGTGATGTGTAATACTGATCCGAGAATGACTTTAGTGGTTGCTCACGAAAGTGGAAAACAGAAAGATAAGGATTCTCATATTGTCACGTTCATGACGGATATTTCAGCGCAACTGAAGTGTAACAAAGTCTATGAAAGTTTAAAACTCTGAAAGTGATAACTTTTATTATTTTATGCAAAGAAAAAAATCAGAGTTTGCAGTGTTTCACTATCATATATTTATATTTGCGTTGAATTTCCATTTTGTTAAAATGAAGATTTATATTTTAATAACATTATATACAGAAATGAAATCATGTACCGATAAAAGCCAAATATAAATCGAATACAATGAAACTTTTCTACTGCTGAGAGACTATTGTTTTCTTATTGAGGTATTCAGTTTACGCATGCAAATCACAGGAGGCAATAATACATATTGACTAATTGCTATTTATACAAATTCAATAGAGTCAACAAAAGTTCAAAATATATTATATTAAATTACGTTTTGTGAAGGAGAAAAATATTTAAATATTACATAAATACGCGTTTTTCTGTTTAATTTCTCACCTCTCTCATTTTGATCTCGATTTTAATTCCACATATGCTCAATGTCCTGATGTTCATCCCACAATTGGTCTGTTTTAGCATCATTTAGTATTCTTCTGAAAGTTGGTTAATTAAAATTCTTTATATTGCTGCCATATTTTTCATTAAATATCCAAAAATTTCATAATTTATCAGTGAAGCACGTAATTGAGCAGCAATAAATTACACGAATGAGAGGCAGATAGAAAATAGCATATATAAAGTAAAAGTTTCTAGTTATAAAATTCAGTGAGGCACTTATAAAAAGCACTACAAGAAATTATTTTTTTTTAATCAGCAAAGCTAATAATTCACTCGAATGAGTTATTTATATCCAGCTTCTTCGTAACGGCCATGTCTGTAAAATAAAATTGTAACAGCCACATTATCGTAATATATATTATTAAAAGCCTGTTAAATTTTCCAATAAATATCATATAGCGATGATAATTATCATAACGCAATTAGGAGTGGTGGCAAAGGATGAAAATATAAATAAATAAATAAATAAAAAAATAATGAAATTCTTATCATTAAGTTTACCGATAAAGAATCTCTTCTCGTTGACGTTTTCTCCTCAAATAAAGGGTTACTAGTATACTAATTGTACCAACGATTCCCATTGCAAAAAGAATGGCTATCACTGTAATTAAAAGAGTATCCAACTTTTTATATAAATATGAATTACTTTTATTGAATTAAATTCACGGATAGTACTTACGCATAGGCTTTGAATAAGATACGCTTTTACGTGATAGAGATTTCAGGCACTTTTCGAAGGCATTTAATGTACCATTCGTTTGAGCACATTTTATTTCAAGTATATTACAGAATAATGGATATAAATCTACATTATGAAACGGTTCCAGTTTGCAATTCGATTCAAATGCTGGTCCACGTGCAAAAAACATTGGACGCATTTCAGACATTTCATTATCATACCCATGAATACCAAATACTGATTGATTGTTAACTAAAATAAGCAGCAATTAAATATCAATAATTTTACAACAGTACATTTTTTATTGCATAATTTAGCAATAGATAAAACAGAATTTTCAAACTCACTCGTTATATTAAATGTCTTTTCATAATATGGAAAAGAATCACGGAGATATTGAAATGCGTATCCAGCCTCAGCGAGAACAAAAATTGGATTCATTCGTTCACTATTCCCATAATGATATCGTTCTGGTATTTCATGTTTACGAAAAACTGAAAATGCAGATGTTTTTATCGCTGCATCGTGCAATGTTTTAAAAACAATTTCCTCTCTCCCTACAAAATATAATTGCAAAAATGAATATAGATATAAAAAGTATACACATCAATTAAATATGTCCAAAGTATATAAATAATTTACCTGGATGTGGATTGATAAAAATTGTATTAGATGTACTTAAGATTTCACAGTCAGATTCATTAATATAATCCGTTATATTAATTATTTGTGATATTTTAACGTCGGCCATTCCATGATCACTCAAATGTATAACATTCACATCTGTTAAATTGTTCTCTTGCAATTGATCGTAGATATACTTTGTAAAGTTATCTAATTTATTTAATAGCTCATTAATGCGAGGATGTTCAGTGCCTAAAGCGTGTCCATGAAAATCCGGCTCTTCAATATACATAATACCAAAATTAATTGGCATCGTTTCATGTAAGAACCAAGATATCATACGATCGGCGCGTGCCTTCCACGGCATCGACATATGAAATGGCTAAAAAATTAAAAAAATAAATATTTCATCACCATAACAATCAAAAATGAACGTCATTTGATACAATACAAAATATTATCACGTACATCAGAGAATGTAGCATTTATTCCATTGTATTTTAATTCACCACCAGGCCACATCATAGATCCACTGTGACGTTTTTCACCACTCTTTTCATTGATTGTCTAAATATTATTATTCATAAATCAATATTGAATGCAAATCCCCAACATAATCAATCACCACTAATTATTATTTATATTAAACACTCAAATTGTACATACCCAAATTGGTAGAATATTATCGTTGTATTGAAAAATATCGGATATAGATTTCATTACTTTGTTATCCGATGTGAGCATACTACTTTCCAAAACACCATGTGTCTCTACATAAAATCCAGTTGCCATTGTATGATGATTTGGAAATGTTTTCGTGACAAATGCATTCATCATATAATCAACATCAGTGCCTTCCTCCTTTAAATGTTTCATAAATGGCGTGAAATTACGTGTGAAGTAATCATACCTAAATTAATTATCGAATATTTAACACAATATAAATACAATTATATACAACATTATTATCGACATATTGTAAAATTACAAAATAATATATTGCTATGAATAAAATTGCAAGACGAAATATCCATACCTGAATGCATCATACGATATAACAAGAAGTTTGGGATGCGGTGACATCATATTAACTGTGTTAATATTTTTCAATAGAAAAATGATAATAAATATCTTCATTGCTATATATTAATTTTTATTCAATTGTACACCGATTCACTAGTTATAAGCAAGATATTAAATGTCGCACGATCACGGCTCTGCAAAAGGAAATAATTTATATATCATTGCTGATGTTTGTTGGCTGATGGTATTTATATATTTAATGCACTACTGAAATAATATGTCTTTATTTCTTCTTATCGAGACGACATCGAAATAAATAAATTACCTCAATCATGCTGTCATTATTGTGACTGATTGTTAGGGTATTGAACTGTTGCGTTTAATATACGGAAATTCGTGAGGTGACCTTTGAAAATTTGTTTTCAGTTACGTATCATTGTATTACGTGTACCTATGTAAATGGTTAATAATAGATATATCCATAGGTGTAGTACTAGATAGCAAAGTTGGCATTTATTGCTCCCTCTTTAGGCAATGTCAAGGACATTTATTGCACGCGGTTATTGCAAAATTTCAAATTTTCTAACTGCACTTTATTTGTTATTGATGAAAAGTCATCAGCATATGACATCTATGTTAATATTATGAATATAAGTGAAGTGAAAGTATTGGCAGTGTGATATGGCAGAAGTGCATATGCCTTTATAGCTATGCATATATAGATTGATTTCATTGTGTATTCACATCCAACTGCACAAGCTTTATTATCATGAGCACTCACTCATTTTAAAGTACTCGAGTACTTTAATATTAAGTTGAATTGCTGTCTTATAATATATTGCTATATATAGTGTAAATTGATGTTTGAAAAAAAAAAAAATGCGATATTAATGTTGCTGTAGTATCGTGGAAAATATAATTAAGACAATAAATTATATTCACACGCTTGGGTATATGAAATTGTAAATGTTTATTTTGTATCATTAGATTCAATGCATATTTCATACTAGGAAATTTGAATGGTACAGTAGGATTGGTTGAGGATTTTCAACTGCATCGCCTGGCGATTTTTATTATATATATTTTGTTGCAAATAGAAGATCCGCCTTTAGTTATATTCGCACAAAACAGGTTTTACTATTTTGTCTTTGAGGAATCATTGAAATTTCATGATTTAAATGGAGAAAGAAATGTAGTTCAATATCGGGAGAAATATATTAAAATGATCACTAGCTTTTTATCGATAAAGGATCTTGAATACAGCTGATAGATAATGGCACAATATTAAGTATTTAATTAAAATAATAATAGTTTATATTATTTAGAATATTTAGATGAACACGCGGCGTTGGATTGTGACAGGTCATGGGAGCCTGTCTTGGCCAATGTTTTGCCAATGTCACCGACCCCTTTACCTTCAGGTTAAAAATCGATTTAATTATTACATCGATTGTAAGATATATTTGTTTTATATTGTTCATCAATTAAATTTCAACTTATTTAATTCATACGTTTTATTTATTTATTGATTGTTTAAAAAAATACATATATGGCTGTTTCAGATATTCCAGACATTCTGGAATGCCATCCCAAGAGGACGAACAAGTTGAGGTATACCAAGAAATTTATTTAACTATAGATAAATATATACTATATAGATAATGAATTCCCATCTAATTTTGTGCGTTTTGTCATTTATGTCTCGGTTTCAACAGTGGACAGATGAAGAAAACTACGCTACATCGTCAGCACACCCAAAATCGTAAGTATAACATGGTGTTAAATTAATTTCCCGATTTCTATTCCCAATTTATTTATTTCTTTTTTCATTCTTAAAATGAAATTGAATTAATTTATTGCTGCTATGGATAGCCTATTATCATTTCTCTCTCTAAAACAATTAAAGGTAAATGATTAAAAACAAAAATATATGTAGTTTCATGTTATACGAAAAAAAAAAATTATTCCATATATTAAGTAATTGGAATTTATATTTGTTTAGAGGAAACATCAAGTTACTTTAGAGCTCGTTGAAGAGAGATGGAAACGGGGATCCAATAAATATGCTCGTTTGGAATCGAAGAATAATGCATCCACAAGGTGAATTTAATATTCACGCAAATGATAAAATTATTGATTGAATCTGACAATATTTTGAATTATATTATGTTACAGCTGGGATTTGAAGGCGTCATTACAGACATTAGATGCAAAAACTTTATTGAAACATCCAGGATGTCTTTCATCAACTCCGGCTTCTTCGTTGGATCTCGAATGGGAGCACGAAGGTAAACAACAGTGCAATACTATTGTACACATTATATCTTAGCAGATATATAATTATTAATTATTGAATTCTATTTTCCCTGCATATAGTTATTTTGTTGCCACTTGCCACCGATGATGAACGACTTGAAATAACAAATGATTCACCATCGAAAACTTCAAGCCATGGCAGTCAACCGTCCAGTTTAACGGCTTCACCATGGTCGAGAGTATCTACACCAAATAGTTTAGAGTGGGATTCAGTGGAAGGTAATGACGCGTGTCTTGATGTTGAAACTGAACAATTGTTGACAGAGATTGAAAGATTAACTGATAAAACACTGAAAGAGACGGGCGATTGGACTGGTACTAGCTGATAATGTTAAATTTGCGTATATGTAACGAATGA
The DNA here is from genome assembly GCA_910591685.1 of Galerucella tenella. Classification (NCBI taxonomy): domain Eukaryota; kingdom Metazoa; phylum Arthropoda; class Insecta; order Coleoptera; family Chrysomelidae; genus Galerucella; species Galerucella tenella. The sequence continues at coordinate 60,230 of CAJUYH010000567.1, forward strand.
TTAGTTGTATTTTTCTATTATTCTAATTTATAAAGAGATTATGCCAGAATATTGACGACAGCACTAAAAAGTTTAACATTATATTGACACAATTATTTTAATATATTAAACATTAAACTGAGAAATGTCTCAGTGATATTGTTAAAATATAGATATACTGGTTGCAATCCAAAAAAAAATATTTTAATCGTAAATAACAAAGATATTATTATAAAATAATAATAATAAAAAAAAAAAGGTCTAGAAGAATGAAAATTGGAATTTATTATGAAGCAAAAAAAAAATAAGTAAAAATTTTACCTAAAAACAGTTTAGAAAGAAATTTATGTTTCTTCCATTTTCAATGTACGACCTGCTTTTATCACCATTTTCTTCATCATCATCATTATCATCTCACAATCACATTTATTGTGATTGTATTATACAAGAAATAGTCGTCTGATAGCGAGAAAAATTATCCCTAATATCAAAATTATCATAATTATACTCCAAAAAAAATCATTGAATGATGGCATTGTGAGTTGTTTATTATTTGCAACTGAATTTATATCTTGTAATGATGAGGAGTTTCCTCGTTGCTGAGAGTCAATTAGTCGTTGCCTTAGACCTTCATTTAAATTACTGTTTATAGAAGGTTTCAATGTAGCTGCAGTATGCGATTCTGCGGTTTTCTCAAACTTAACAATAAACAACAGTAAAAATAATTATTATTACTTCAATAAATCAATATATCGATTATAAACTTGAAATTGTACATTTTATCATCAGACTAAATACTCACTTGCATTGCTGATGGATTTAATACATGACCTACGGTGTGTGTAACAGAATTTGTTGTGGTGACTCCTGTTTTTTCATTCTGAGCTAATAAATTGTTAATTGGACCACAAATTTCACATTGCCATGTTGACGATCTAATGCAACAACAGAGAAACAAATTATTATCACTAAACAATACAAGTCAACATTGCAAATAATTAATCTTTTGTGCATTTACTTTTTCGCAAGTTTTTGCCGTTCCTCAACGCTATAATCTAATGAGCCAATAGTACGATTTCCGGGTGTTGGCATAAATGCAATAAGTGCCAATAATGCCGTTCTTATACTCCATGACGGCTGCCATGTTTCAGGATGATGGCCCGATATACTTAGACAAAGTTTTTTTTGTATTTCAAAACGTCCATTCGGCTGAAAATTTAATGCAATACAATTTCATATTATCAATTTGTTCTCTTGCTGATTCATTACACACAATCCTATGGAATATATACAGAAAAATATTTAACACACTGTTAGCAATATTATGTTCGGCGGTTTCATTGGATATTCAGCTGGTAAAGTTATTCGTCCATGATAAACTCCACCTTCAAATTCAGTGGATGGTGGTCCTCTAACAGTAAAATGCCACTCAAAAAGATTATCTTCTAATGGACAGGCGTGATATTCTTCTGTGGCTTCATGAAGCTCTTGGGCCTCTCTCATCAATCGCTTTACAGCTGTAAAAAAAAGACATTAATCATAATATGTGCAAGATATCAACAGGAAAAATATTATTTTCCATCAACATTTATTAATTATGTACCGGGACTCTTGGTATTATATTTTCCTTCGAGTGACATTTCAGATAATTTATAATCAATCGAGTGCGTTTACGCAATACATAAACAAGTTTTGTATATTTTTAAAGCGTACAGTGACTGACGTGTCCAAATAGTAGTTATACACCCAATATTTTATAATTTTATATGCTACCGTGTACAGGAACAATTTGACACATATTGACAGATGTTTCTTGTTGATAAATCAGAATATTTGATTATCATTCATTGTAATTCGTATGAACATATTGCTTTTGTTAAATAAAATAATAATACAAATTATATATTCCGCGAACCTATAAAAACCTGAAATTGCGGATGTCAATTTTTGCTGTCTCTTTACAAATAAGATAATAATATAATGTGAAGTTTACCACAATTCTTCAATTTACAATATTGGTAATAATGGTATCGATACTTTACAGCATAACTGCATTCAACTTCAGAGTGATTCGACTGACCTTAAAAACAAAAAAAATTCAATACACATGCTGTGATTAACCACTTTTATTGTAAATATAAACGATCACCCTAATCCATAACATTAACATTTTTATTAAATACAGGAGATTGTAACTGAATATACCGCGAACTATTGAAACAATCGAAAAGACATAATTAGATTTATACAAATTCAAAAATAAATTATTTCCCGCGCGCCGTAAAAATGAATTTTTGTATTTTCACATGAATTGTATCTTGACAGTTGGCCATCCTGATAGTGTGTGAAAATTATAATTTTATTTGTAGTTCCCCCACTCTTATGACATCGAGACGAAAAGATACGGAAACACCAATAACGTCGGAGTATTGGCAATTGTTGAACTATTTGTGCCGAACGCCGGATTGCGCCAAGTGCTTAGGAATACTCGTTCATTCTAACATTATTCAATTAGTTTTTTTTTGTATTCAATTGCACGGATGTGTAATTTTCTGACATAAATAATAAGCGATTTAATACGCATACATAGCAGCTATAAAAATGATTGAAGTGCGGTATACGCGTAATCTATTTCTTCGAGGTATCTGCATCATTTATCTCTTTGCATTCCTGAGTTTATACGTGCAGATTCCCGGTAAGTCGAATGAAAAAAAAAAAACGAAAAAAAAATAACTGTTCCTATTCATGA
>CAJUYH010000567.1:76318-126112 GCA_910591685.1 Galerucella tenella
CCCCCCCTAAAGTTATGTCTAAAACTGCTCCCTCCCTCACGGCTAAAAAATTCTTGTAGGACAATCGTCTTTCATTAAGGTATATACATATATATTTATAAACATACATATATATGTATATATATTTCATATAGTTGTGATAATAACATACAGGTGAGGCTTATTGAAAAAAGAATATGTATCTTTTTTGTCTCAATAAGATAGCTATTAAATTAAACAATTACATAGTATTTTAGAAGACAAAAAAAAAACCCAAGGTATAAAACCGCAAAGTTGATGAATAATACAAATAAAACAATAAAAAAATGTTATAAATATCTCTAAGTTGATATATTTTTTTTTTTTTTTTTTTACAATTATATTGGTAGTAAAATTTTTGATTTGAGTATGGGATATCGATTCGAATCGTAACTGTGAAGTTTTGATTCCTATAATTATTGAACGTGCGATGATCAGGTTGGAATAATAGAAAGAGCAATAAAAAAATCATTCCACGTACTATTGACATTGGATTGATCAATCGAAATTATTCTATCGATGTATATTTTTGACATATTCAATTCTATTTGTTGCACATTATTATGAAAGAGAGTTTTGAATCCGACTCAGGAGTTACTCGAACAAAATATCATTATTCTTCATAAACATATTTCTTTCGAATACATCACCAAAGAAAGTCAAAAGTAGAATCTACATTTATAGTTTATATTATTAAACACACACTTATATATTATTTCGTTTTCCCGAAATTTCTATACGTAAATCATTGAATTTTTTTAATCATAATCATAAGTCATAATCAATTATTCCCAAGTGTGAGAAAAAAAAATCAGTATACCGAATTATCTAGTCGACTATTATTTTTTTTTTATTTTTAATCAAAACATCCAATAACATTTTCAATTAACAATAACTCAAATTTAATTTCATTCTCCTTCATTTATATTTTCATAATTTTTGGAAATTTTCCTTATAGTTATTTAAATTCTTCTACTTACGTAAAATAATCTGAGTCAACAATTAACATTGAATTTAAGTCATTACCAATTTATTATAATCTAATTAAACTCATATTTGATTCCGGTGAAAAGAAAGGAAAAAGTAAAAAAAAAAGAACACTGTGATTTCTTTTGCTCATTTATATTACGCTCAATGATGTACATGGAAGTTAAATAATTCTCGTAAGCGTATATAAACAAATATAAATAAATGTATTATATATTTTGGTCTTTAATGTCACATTTAATTTTGCGAATAATAATGAATGAAAAGAAAAATATATACATATATATATATACATCAAAAACAAAATAAAAAATACATCGAATTCAAATTATCCCACATAAATGTCGGAGTATATGATTTCAACACTGTTACGAATTTAACTGTAATATTCTTGCTGCTCTCTTATGAAAATTTATTTTATCATTGCGAATAGAGAGCTTTATTCATTTTATTCTGAAATATATTGCGTGTGTCTACATAAAAGTTCTTTGTTATTTTGTGTAAATGAATGAAACCATTCTGGCAATTTGGAAAGTTGATATTTCATACGCATGGTATATAGATACATATGTAAAATCATCAATAGCAATACAATGAAACAAGAGAAGAGTGATACGTTTCCGAGATAGCAGATGGATTCTTTTCTTTTTTATACTATAATAAAATAATATTAATGCACTGTTATTATTGAACAAAATGACGCGATTGTGAATATGACGAAGCAAATGCATACGAGATCATAATGAAAAGTACGCTTGTGTTACCTCGTTCGATTCTGCTATTAACAAATGAAAGAAAATAACATAATTATATATAAACTAAGCATTTGTTTTCTTGTGTCAGTTTATCCGAATTTATATACATATTTAACTATGTGCAGTTGAAACAATTACCCATAAAAAATTATTCAAATATATTATTATGAATTATAAAATGCATATACATAAATATATATAATGTATATAAATGCAATGGTCCAAGTTGAAGGGCCTTTTAATGAGCCTTATAAATATGAGAGAAAAGAAAGCGATACAAAAAAAAATGATATTAAGAATTACTAGTGATAACACGTATATTATATTTTTCCTTGACGTGTAAAATTTCCGCACATCGGCACCGGGATGGGGATATATTACTTTCGTGAAATTTAAAAAGAAAATTGGAAGAGTTGAAGAGAATTTTTTTTTTTTTTTTTTTTTTTGAGGAAAAATATTGCAGTTAGAAAAGGATAAACAAAATTTTATTTTGCGTATCCACTGTCTGGAACACCCTAATGAGTTTGGGGGGCGTCAATTCGGCCTTGTTATTTTGCTTAATTCAAATTCATTAATTACAAATGAACACTGTTTGTGCAATTAATTTAATAATCTAAATCCTGTGTCGTACTCAATAATTCAATTTTAATCTAACATAAAATTCCCAACAGCTTTTTTTTTATCTTGTATTAAAAATAAAATACAAAAACGAATGAAGGGACGCACATATATTTATAGATAAATATGGTCGGAAATATTTTTTCGACTTATTTATTTATTTATTTTTTTGTTTTCGTTTTTTTTTTCTTCTGTTCTTTTTCGACACTTTTGTTCTCGCTGTATCTTGATGGATATAACTTTGCAACAATAAATAATGTACATTAGCACACGGAGTACTGTTTTTTCAAGTCACAATTATTGAATGAAAATAAAAAAAAAAAAGAAACGCAACGATTTCCTTAATCATATGTTTAATCAATTCAAATTATCAGGATATCGGTAATTATATGAGAATGTTCATAATAATTAATTAATTATAATAATCATTGATGATTCTTCACTGCGTTTCTATTTTTTTTTCTACACAATCGTTCCTCGACCCCCAAAATCTGATTAGGACTGTTTCAGACGAAGTGATATCGCTTTAATGATAATAATAATAGTAATATAAATGATATTGAATATAAATTTTCTATGTGTTGTACATTATCACTCCGAATGACTTTTCAAATTTAATTACTGTCAATTTTTTATTGTTATTTTACGTTTGCATATCAAGTGTAGAAGCATAAAAAAATCTATGAAGTTTTCGAACAAATATTGAATAATTCAAGCCAGCACATTAAAAAACAAATTCGGAACAAGATCGTGTGTGACAGATCTAATCAGAAATATCCTCTCTATCTTTCTCTATCTATCTTCTCTTTTTTTCCTTTTCCTTTGTCTCTCTTCCACTGGGCTATATCTAGATTAAATTAAATCACTTGGTTAATGATTCAATTATATATTGTGATCTCAATGTAGATCACACCTTTTTTTCCGAGTCTTTTATTATTATTTTTTCCTTATTTAAATTAAATATAAATTCATACACCGCCACAAAAATGGGATTCACTTGGAGCTTATTGTTTGCACTTGTGAAAAATCGCTACTGATTGTATTCTAAATATATTTTATTATTAAATGGGAACAGTTATATCTGTAATTAGGTAAGTATACTCAATTTTCACTTAGAAAAAAAAATGAATACGCGCGCTTGATAATATTAAGCTGTCACTGGAACTTAATCATTTGATAATAAACATTCGCTTAGCTAATTAACAAAATCATTTGCCAAAAAAAAAAAACATTAACACAATCAATGAACATATGTACATGAATGCATACACACACATATCCACAAATGTACTCTACACTTTTTGTATCACCTCTTTTTACTCAATCATTTTTTAACTCTATCACAGCACAATCCGAACAGCAAAATGTTTAATTTTTTTTTTCAGGGCCAATATCAAGTGAAGTGCGAACAGCGAAAATTGTATCAGTACACTGGAGTCCCGATGTCGAACCCACATCAACAATTAACGACGACGAGGCATCATTATTGACGAAATCTAGTCCTATATCACCATTATTTGTGCGTGTCCCCCTTGAGGATCGATCGAAATATGAAAAATTGGCATTTAACTTGGACGATATGTCAAGTGACAGCGATAAAGAATTGGCGCACCGAAATGAAAAGCGTATTATGAAGAAAAAACGTCGACGCGTTAAAGCAGTATTGACAAGACGAAAAAAAGATACGGCAACGTCACAGGATTTAAATCAACAACCGGTCGAATACGAATCCGATGATTCAATTGGCTCAGCGAGTGATTTAAAAGCAATGAATGATGAAGATGGAAATATTAATGATGACGATCACGAAATGGAAAATGAAAAAATTGATGAAACAATATCCGAAAGTGTGAGAACATGCGGCAGTTCAGCGTATCATGCTGAATGTGAATCAGTAGCAACACACGAGGACGATCATCGAATGCGAAAACCGCGAAAGCATCGCAGTACAATGCAACATCAAAATACATTGCCAACAATCGATGCCGATCCCGTGGTTGGCCATCAATATGGTGAAAAGCCACTTTTACTTGACGATGAATTAGATCCTGAATCAAAACCAGAACAATCACATGGCGATCCATTTGTAGGTCATCAATATGGCTCAAGACCACTATTATTTGATAATGGTAGTTCATCCGATGAAATTGATCAGACAAATAACATGAAAAATGGTGAAATTTTCAAAGTTGACGACGATGTTTTTGCACTGGCACCATTTCCACGACCGTCGAGTTCACGAAAAAGTAGCGGTAGCCGTGATAGCGCAACGAAAATTATCACCACATCGAGTATACCAAATACACCACCACCCAATCATAATTTCATAACGCCCGTAACAAGTTCACCAATTATTTCTGCGACATTACTTGATATTGATGCGAAATCCGATGGACAAATGGGCTGCCTTGCAGCGATTGCAAGACCAACAAAAATAACAGAGGTGACGAGAAATAACTATGAAAATGTGGATTTTGTTGCGTCAATGCAACATTCAAAATATGTTTCTAAAACGATTATCGATGATAATACAGATTTATTTGGTTCGGCGCCATTTAATTCAACGGGATTCACAAATCCGTTCAACAATATCGCCAACTATACGACAGCAAGTGAATTGGAAACTTCACTATCATCGCTGCCCCCAACTCAATCTAATCTCTATTCAAATTATAACGTTAACGCCTCCTCACAGGCTTATCAATCGCGACCAGATGAACGCGCACAACTGAACGCTTGCGTCATTTCAAATTCAAAGTTTGGCCAAGTAACAGTTAATTCTGGCAATTTACGCGACAATTCACCAAAAGATTTATTTGGTTCAATTCCATTCGATGAATTCGCAACATTGACGATGAGCAATCAACAACCACAACATCAACGACCAACCTCATTGCCATTGTCACAATCCCCGACATTTGTCGACAGTGCATTAAATACAATTCTATCTAGTAGCGCTCAATCAGCGAATTCAGGAAAAATTCCGACATCTGGACTTCAATTACAACAATCAATTTACGTTGCACAACCGGCAATTCAACATACCGCAAGTATAATTGTTAATGCAACGAATTCAGTGTCAATCACCAATGAATCTCCAGACATTCTTACGCCAATGTCACCAGAACCTCTAGTCGTCACTGATGATATATCGAAACACAATAAAAAAGACAAATCTAAAAATGACAAATCGAAATATCATTTGATTAATGAAAATCAATGTGATGCAATAAATGTATTGTCAATAAAACCATCACACAAAATGACAAAAGGTGTAATGTATAAGAAAACACCAAAGGCGAAAAAAAGTGGGGTTGTCATTGCGGGATTTAGTAATATGAGCTTTGAGGATTTTCCAAGCGATGAAAACGATGAGAGACCAGTTTGCGGTGGCCCGACTGTTGCACCTTTTGAGGTTATTAGAGAGCCCGAAAAACGTTTTGGTTCATTGAAGAGACGAAGCAATCCATTTACTTGAGATATTGACAATATTGGTAGCTAATACAAAACATTTTTGAACGTGAGTCTTATATGAATTTTTTATTTTTATCACTTTATTTTGTTTGTCTATTATTAAGTTATTTATATTTCATTTTATTTTTTGTGGGGGATGATTTTGATTCCAATGTAATTTAAATGTGAAAATTTATTCGTTACGTTTCGTTGCGAAAAAATTGTCGTGATTGTTTTGATTCAAATAACACAGATAAATACCTGATTGAATGATGGTGCGTTAAAATTATTTATTCATATAAGTTTAGTGTGCTCCAAATGAATAATACAAAAATAAGTATTTACTTACAAATTTCATTTCACTTTATTCAATGAATAAGTTTAATTAACAATAAACAGAGGAGGAAAACACTAGATATTACCATAGAACATGTAAAAACCTGTAAAAGTTGCGCTTAAAATATTCCAAGATGATTAAATACTTGGCAGCTTAATACCAAAAAAAAAAAAAAAAATGAAAAAAAAAAAACAAAACAAAAAAAAATAGAATTGAACAAAAAAGTGAAGGTATCTAAAAGGAGAAGTATTGAAAAAAAAAACTAGTTAACAATGGATAGAAAACAAAAAATGAAGCACAGAGGCATCTATTTTTGCTGCTACGCATTTTCACAATGTTTATATACACTTAAAGATAGTTAATCAATCAATTATTTGACGAATCTATTTATTGTGCCGGAAACTAAGATGAACAAAACAATATTATCAAATGTGCAGCTTACTGTTTGAATGAAAAATTCTATCACGAAACAAATATAAATCCTTATACAAATTGATGAAATAAAAACGGAAAATTAAAAACAAAAGAAAATTGCCCTCATGTTTACAACAACAATTGCATATAGATATCATTATTTCATTAATTAAATATCATTTGTCGCTTGTCTCAATGTATAGAAACGTAATATACACATACACATATTTAACAAATTGAATATCAAAGAAAAAATAATTAAATTTATTAATATTGTTACAAACTCTACATTCACACTATGAAGGCGCAGTTAATAGCAACGATATTGATTGAATTAAAGGTAGTCTTGTTCCTCCCTCATATTCTTTCTCAATCTTTTTTACCTCTCTTCTATCCATAAAAATGCCTTTTCCACAGAAGACTGATATCCTCATAATTGACACTGTGAGGCACATTTTGAAAAGCTTATTACATCATTAAGAATTCCAAAAAAAGAAATGAATTTTCTATATGGCTATTTCGATAATTGAAAAAAAAAACTTTTCATGAACATTTCTACAATTCAATTTAATATTGATTTAATTGATCTTTAAGGCTAAATTATTTAGAGCTTATATAACATTTTGTATATTGAAGAGTACTCATGAGGCCTTAGAACTAATTCAGGAATAGTGTTGGATGAAGAATTTGTGCTATTCATAAACAAAAATATATATTGTTATAATATATAAAACTAATTGTCTTCTGTATTGAATTCTCTTCCATTTTCATATGTATATTCACGGTTGCTATAACGCGCTGCGCCTTTCAATAATTTAATTGTGAATGAAGAAAATAGACAAAAGACGAAATAGAACTAAATGAATACAAAATGATTTTTTATGTAAAATAATGAGACAATATATTATTGAAAATCTAAAACTATACTTCTATATGAAATTAGATAGTCGTCTAATAGATGATATATACAAAAATTTTAGTCTATAGAGATTAGATCTGTATATGTAGGTGCCTTCCTTCATTTAAACAAACATTTTTGGCTCGAAGATTGAAATGTAACTTAATAATTACATACCAATTAATTGTGTATATTAAATGGAATATAAAGTGAAAATGAAGTAACAGAGTCAGTAGAGATAAGTGCAGATAAAAGTAAAGCATGTATACCTACCGTTTCTTATGAGGACAGAAAAAAAAAAAAATTATAGCATTACTGTATTTTAATAATTAATTTTATCTTGTCTCCGTCACTGTTAGAAAACAAGAATTTTCCTTCATTTTATTGTTGAAATTTTGTGTTTAGAACCGATAGGCGGCTCAAGTAATTCAATAATTCATTCAATTATTCAGATTCAAATGCATTTTGCTCATTTTTCATTTGTTTTCCCGCAAAGAATTATATAGAAAAACGATTTTCATACATTCCCATGATATTATGGTGTCAATTATTGCTGATGCTATATAACATAGACAGACACATAGTATAAGAGAATATTTGTTGAATGAATAATCAATTAGTGATATTAATGACTTTTATATAATAGATATATATTTGTTTTTGTTTGTCAAATAATTGCATCAATCTGCATTAGTACATTTGTGTTTGTATATCGCGCAAATTCTCTCATTTCTGTTTTTATTTTATATTTTCCTAATGTTTGTACACTGCCTCTCACTAAATATTGGACTATTTTTCATTAGTCACAAACTGTCGGCCACTATGAGTGAAAAGTTCTTATTTGTGTTTTGCTTCATCACTCCTGTTGTTTCTTACATATAAATTGTTGTTATTATTGTATATTTTTTTTTGTTTTAAAATTTTACACTACGAATGTATTATCTTGTGGCTTTATTGCACTTCTCTTTCTGCTATCAAATTGTTTTTTTTCTTTTTCGTGCACACCCACCGAACAGTTTTTATTTTTTTTTTGTCTTGAAATCTGTTATTATTTATTATTATAATAATATTATTCCTTATACTATTTTCAAACAGGGGAAACATGAAATTTAAGTTAGGATTACGTAACACTGTTATTTTATACACGGTATGAAGTATAAAAAATTAGTTGTTAGATCGTATTTTGTTAACAGTATATAAGTATACGTAAAATAATCAATATAAAAAAAAATATATATATATATATACGAAAAAAATAAAAATTTGCAGGCAAATAATGTTGTTTATATCAATACAACTAAACTTGCTATAGATTTGCATACATGCTTTGAATTATAATTGTATTTAGTATCTTTATATAATAAAATTAGTTTATTGATTCATTTAAAATAGCAAATAACATAAAACAGAGATGAATAATATATTTGTATACATATATAAGCAACATATACGAGAAAAAAAAAACAAATAAACAAACTTGAATCGACATGAGAACGCATGTCAACATTTGTGATTTATTTTTTCTAACAATTTCACATTGTATGCAATAAATCGTGACATTATTGTATATGAATGAAAAATAATAAAATAACAGGTAAATTAATAATATATATAGATAAAATATAATTTTAATGTATCTATGTAAAAATGAAGAAAAGAAATCGATAGTGCACGAAAATAAAATGTGTATTATAATATAATTAATTACTGAATCAGAATAATTTGTGTTTTTCCATTTCCTTGTTATGTCACTTACTTATGCAATTATAAAAAAAAATAAAAACACAAAATAAATAATAAATAAATAAATTTATTTCATTACCAACAGCAACACATTGCTTTATTTTGATTTCGATGTTTCCGCCGTACCATCGAAAAATTCGCACCAACTATAAGTATCCACGCTAAACAATTGAGCCACGTTGTAATAATTGCAAGTTGCAATGATAAACTCGTGTTTATTGCATCGCCACGGCGATAATTATTTTCGTCTGGTTGGACATAATCCATAAAATCAAAAATTGCTCCGCAACTCAAACGATCGTGAATGGCCTGCGAATCATATCAATATCATGTATAAATATTACAAATATTTTTGTCAAGATATTATTGGTTTTTACCTCGGCTTCACGGCCTGATGATCGCAAAATTCGAATAAGATGTTTCTTATATTGCTCGCAACTCTTGTAATATCCATCAGTGACAAGAATTACATGAGCGAGCGATAGACAACAGATCAATGCGGTCAAGAAAGTGGGTGGTATCCATTGTTTGCATGGGGCTCGGCCCTTGCGAATTATAACAACATCACCATCAATATTATCCCTAGAAATACATACTATGTCATAATACCGCAGAAAAGTAATTCGTCAATAAAAATAAATAATTATATTATTACTACCTCTTGCGGTAAGCTGCCGATATTGTAGTAATTGTTGGTTCATCCAGTTTTGTATTAATACAAGTTCTATAACCGTGATACATTGCAGAACAAATGGCAACAAAAATTGCAGGTATTGGTCCATAAGTTGCAAAATGACATAGCTTCACATTGCCACCCATAAATGTGGTAATGGTGTTTACACTATAAAGAATACAGCCGCAATCAATGTCAATGCAAATGTCCAAGGTCCAGGCCCAATATCGCCATGCTGTCGCAATACAAATCATTGACATTGTTGAGAGAATTGCAGCTGCTGAATAAAAAATCGCCAGCCATTTTTCCGTATGTACGCCATTCATTTTTTTCCTCGCCCGTTTTCATTTACTCCTATTTGCTTAAAAATAAAAATTAATTTTCTTTATTCCTTACAAATTATGTTCACTAATAATCGCCGATTATCGTTATCATTATATTATTTTCACCAAAAATCTAAGTCACTGTGTGATTACAATAATAATATTTTGTATAAAAAAAAAAAGGCAAATAAGTTTAAGGTGGGATTTAAATGTGAAATTTACGAATTCGCGGGCACGAGCTGAAATGGTGCGAACTGCGCAAAAGTTTATGAACAACTGTGCGACTTTGTCATCACTGATGTGAACGTTATAATATTCTTCAACGTGCGTTTTCGCATGATCGATAATCCCATCAAACAATAGAATGCAGATTAATTGTAAGTAAGACTGATTCTAACTCACATATACAACAGATGGGTATATACGCGTGAATGAAAGCAATTGATCTATTAAAAAATTTGTGTTAGTCACTTAAAAATAAGCGTTGGTTTAGATAAACATATGAAATTTCGAAACACAGATCTTTCCTTATTGAAAAATACGTTTACTATGTTACCTTTACACACATGTGCATCGGTTTGGAATTTTATTATGATCATAAAAGAAGATTTAAATTAGTCTCACACGATGCAAATTTTTTGTTTGATTACATATTTACACAAGCAATTGGAAAAAATGCACAATCTTTGAACGCAAAATAAACACACATGTTTTTTTACATTTTAATTTCACTGACACATACCACCTGGCTTACCTCTAAAAGTAGTTGTGCCTTATCTTCACTTGTATATTGAAAAGAATAACACAACATTAAGGTCACACCAAGTATAAAATTGTGTGACGGCAAAGTTTAAATATTTAGTCAGTGCGCGTGTGTTGACGTATACAATATATACACGCGTATGGTCAATGTCCCAGGGAAAATAACCAGTTAGTATTTGCCTGAAATCCAATTATACATTTACGAGTATATACACTTACATATTTTTGAAAATATAAAATGACTAATTACCTTTAACTCTCGTCAATTGGTTGAACATTTATCTATATATCAAAAATTTATCATCTTAACGAATAGTATAAGTATACAATGAAAAAAAAAACAATGGGTGTTGCATTAATGAACTACGAATAAATAAAAAACGATTTCTAGTAAGAAAATGCGTTGAAATCTTGGTCACAATATGAATAGAAACTGTCGTGATAGTCATATCTGACATATCGGGTATTTATATATCCACAGAGATAGAGTAAGATAAGATTAAAGCATCAACAGAACCGCCACTCTAGGCTGCAATTGGAAGATAAACATAAATGTATATATGCGTATATGTGAATATAAATATGTATGTATCAATATAAGTACGTGTCAGTGTTATTTAGGTAAATGAATATTTCCGATATATGAGAACTTCTGCTGAATAAATAAATCAATATGTAGACTTTGAAATTTTTTACTGCCGCTATAATTTACATCTTTCCATATTTTCACTGTCTTACTTATCTTTAATTTCTTCAAGTGTTTCACAATAAATTCTATTTAATTGTTACAATATTCCATTTGATGAATTGTCACATGCTATTTTACTATTTACAATCTTAATATGAAGAATTCGTTGCTATAATCCAGGGACGTGTTGTCGATGGAAAAAAATCGTTATTTGGATCTGTAATAAAAATTTATTATTTTTATTAGTCATTATTTATGATGTGGTATTGATATTGATTATTCAAGCAATTATATGTCGCTGTTTTTTTTTTTGATTCTATTTGATAAAAAGCCAACTATCAACATTAAAATCAATCAACAAATTTATTATAAAAATGGAACAAAAGACAGAAATATTATTGTTGCAAAGAGACGACAATACTCATAAATTATTTTATTCATTTTCAATTATTTTATTATTTCATTATTCTAATTACATTTTTATTCAATGGTAAAATTGTGAAGAAATTGGGACTATGTTATTCATCAGTTATAAACAATTATAACAAAGTTGATTTAGATAATATTAAGTTATGAAAGCTGCAATTATTCTGTATATGATTTTGTGGACTGTAATTCAAAAACACCACCATAAATTTTACTATTGATTATCATTTTTTCCATCTCTTTTGTTTCTTGCATTTTTAAAGAGAAATATTTAAAAGATATTACTCTCATAGATCGATAACTAGCTTCACGTTATGTCCCTCATTGTCACTTTTTGTTCTACTTTGTATTGATAATTAACGAATTATTATATGAACTATGAGGTAATGGCTTGTGACTAAAAGGTACTGCTGTTTTTTGTACACGCATAATCTTACGCCGGAGTGATGTTGTGATGCCGCAGCTGCGATAAAGCCTCTCGATTGTTCCATAAACAATATATTGACGCTATTGCCAATCCTACACCGCCACCCATTGCACATCTTTGAAGTCCCGCTGCAGAAAAAAAACATAAAAATTAAATAAAAATATTTTCATTTCAATAAATATAAAAGACAATTCATCTATTTCATCTTTTGATTCATTAATCCACTTTTGCTCTGACAATATGAATTACCTGTGGATTTGAAAATCATTCCAGTCGCAGTAGAAGCAATGAGAGTATTCCATGAATCATCTTCTCTTACTTGCGCTAAGAGTACACCAATGCCGCTATACATTAATGCCACTATTCCAAGTGTATTCGCTACAGACGCACCATTTTTCATCACATGATTAATTAATCTGTAGCAAAAAAAAAAACAAAATTTAATTATGTAATAGTAAGACAATGTCATTTTTCTATGTATTTATGTACGTATTAATAAATTTTTCATTCGTTAATAAACTGACTGGGTTCTTCTAAGTTTTCCAGTTTGTCCTGCCAATGTGGTGGCTTTCAATCCTCTGTAGAAACCGGCTGCGCCGCCCAAACCCGCGCCAATTATACACGCACCGCCAATTTCACTGAATGCAAATTCGAAACGACCTCTTTGCTTAACAGCACCTTCAGGAAATATGAATTCGGGCTGGCTAGGTGGAAAATATGCTGGATCAAAGTTCAGATAAGGACTGAATTGTGGCGGGGCACCTAAAACTATGCGGTGAAAAGTAAAAAAAAATTAACAGAAATAAAGAGAAAACATCATTATTGAGGTTATATCGCATAGCGCCAATCTTAATGGTCTAAATACGTATTTAAATTAACGATTGCATCATATATATTTTTTTTTATTCCAATCAACAATATTATCCAAAATGAGTTGTAAGTACTCTGTGCTTAGTCATGGAACAATATAGAACTGTTGGATTTTAGGTGAATGTTTCAAACATTCTCGTTGAAACAAGAGAGTTGTTTGAAACATTTAATATTTGTATTAATTAATTTAGCATAGAAATGTTTTCACATGTTAATACATTTCTATATTACCGCATTATACCATTAAATTACAAGTGTAACAATGGCATTAGAATTATCATAGATGTATGATAACATCATTAGAATAACGTGCGTGCAAATAATGTATAGGTTGGAATCGATCAACACCATAAAAATTCTTAAAAACATAGATGAATTATCAAACATTATGATCACTCACCAGGACTATATTGCTCATTATTTTGTCGTTGTGAATTTGAAAATGATTTCGTCATATTGCCGTCTCTTAAATCTACCATTCTTTGCCTTAATTTACTAGTATTAATGTGTTCTCCGTGGTCTGAATAAAGAACGTCAAAAATGTGATAAAGCAACGTGAAGTTGGCTAAAAATGAGCTCGCATTCGATTTCGAGACAAACGAGGGTGAGAGGGAGAGAGAGAGAGAGTGAGAGAAAGAGAAAAATGAAAAATAATGCGATACATCTTGGAACGGATTGGCTGTTTTATCAACCAATCCAATTACAACAATCACGTAATTTCAAACGCAATGCAACATCAATACTATCATTACCTACAATACCGATAACAATTAAATATACAAATGTGTACTTTAAATTAATAATATTGTCGCGAAAAAGTTGCTCAACAATATACTTATACTACCAATGTTATTAATTATACCTATACGAAACATATATGTCCCAGAAATAATTAAAAAACGTTGAAAAATAATATTTACAATTGATGTATGTATATTTCAATGATGCGAATAGAAATATATGGATGACATCTCTGTTTTCAACTTTGCGTTATACAGAACACGTATCGTACGTCAATTGTTTCAATATATTCGTTACGCTACGTCATGTTCAATTTGTCGATTTATAAATATAAGTATTATTATTATTAATAATAATAAAGTAAAAACATTTTTTTCAGACGGGTACGTAAAAAATTACTATCTGCTTTTATCAGGTGTTAATTTCTCTTTCGTGTATACTTCAACATCGTTGTAAATTAATTTCCCCACCTGTTGGCATTATCGACAATAGCACTATAACAATTTTCTGTCCAAGGCCCGAAAGTCAGTTCAGTGCACAACACTCAATTAAACCTACATTGTACAACATTATCACGAATTACGCGTGAATTTGGTTTTGATTTCAATTATGTACTGTTGGTTTTTTTATAATTATCATACAATTAAATCATTGTAATATTGAATACAAGGCTTCAATAAAAAAAATATAAATATATATATATATATATATATATATCAACGGTAATATTGTGGAAATAAAGAACGTTGATATGAGTGACTCACAGAAGAAGAAAGAAAAGAGAGTGCGACAACGACAAAGAAAAAATGTATTCCAAATGAAAGTTGATAAGGATAATTCAGAGATACAGAGTAATATTACGAATAATGATACCGATATTTTGTTACCCGAGTCAGCTTTTGTTCAATCAATTGTAAAGCAAAAAGTAAAATCAAAAAATACTAAAGCTGATGATGTTATTCAAACTCATAATAAGAAGAAATCAAACGATGATGTTGATAATGTGAATAAATGTACTGCTAATTGTACAAGTATGACCGATGATTTGCAGGGTTTTATCACTGTTGTACGGGTAAATATCAATTCGGGAATTGTTCATGTTTTTATTTGTTATAAAAAAAAGAGGGAGGAAAAAATATAATAATTTATTTTCTTTAATTTTACCAGGACAAAGCTGTGAATAAATCCAATTACAGTAAAACTCCAGAGGAATATAAAAAAAATGGATATGACTTTATTTTACAGAATAAAAAAATGTTAGCTGCCCATTCTTTATCATGCGCTATTGAATTGGATCCAATGGATATACGTAATTATATTAATCGAAGTTATTGTTATTTAAATACTGGAGATTATTGTAGGTAAGTGAAATAGTATGGGAGATGGAAAAAATAATTTTATTGAAATTATAATTGGACAATTGAATGTAAATGACTTCAGTGCGCTCAATGATATTCATCGTGTTCTTACTCGTATTGATAATCCAATTAACTTAAGTCAAATGAAATGCAGAGAAGCTCAAGCACTTTGGGGTATTCAAGTAAATAATAATTCAGTTTATATATTTTACTATTGATCGATGGATCGATCGAACAATACATCGCTTCATTCATTGAATAACCAAAATATTTTTTTTTGTTTTGCATTATCATTAGAATTACGATGGCGCAACAGAGTGTTTCAAAGAGAGTTTGAATTTTATGCCACAATGCATGGCTGTAAAATGTGAAAGTATGCGAATGAAAGTTGTTGAACTTACGAGCTTGGGATTTTTGGAACGAGAAGTGTTGGAGCTTCTTCACGATAATCCAACTATTACAATAAAGGTATATGAAATAAATGAGTGAAATGATTTAAAGTAGGTTTGTATATACATAGAATTTATTCCCGCTATAAATTATAATTTTTTTTTTCTTATTTATTGAGATCGTGAAATTTGTAAGTTTTACATATGGCTTTTACGGGGATATACAGATGGAAAAAAATATGTAAAGAAGTGACATGAAGCAACAATTACTTTACAATAATTGAATTTAATGATTGTTTACATATAAAAGGTTGATTTGGCGTTTTAATAGATTGCATTAATGATATTTTATTGCTTTTGGTTTTTTAGAATGCCGTAACATATTTATGCGAATTCAAATCGGAGTTTGATGATATTAATATAGATGACATTGTAGATGATGATATTTTTGAATCAGATAGTGAAGAGTATCGTAGTAATACCAGTTTATTCATGGAAATAATCGGCTTTGATTACGAAAATGAAGATATTTCATGGCATGAACAACTCTATATTGGAACCAATCTGTAAGTATTCAAATGGCATTATCAAGTTTGATACAAATTATCCACAATTTAGTCATTTGGATTGTTATTGTCGGTTTTAATGATTAATAGAAATAATTTTGAGCGCAAAGTGAAAAAAAAAGAAACAATAGAAAATGAGTTGAAAGTGATAAATGCAGCTGCGGTTCACAAACCGTTAACGAGAAAACCCATTTCCAATTCGGACAAAAAATCTGTGTGGGTTGGCCATTTAAATCCGAACATTACTGAAAATACATTAACAAAATATTTTTCAAAGTAAATTATTTATTAAACATATAAAATAAATTGTACATTTTGAATTTTCAAATTTTTTTTATACGACTGTTGCATTGCAGATTTGGTAAAGTATCATCGGTATATGTACGAGCGGGAAAATATGCGATTGTTAATTTTCAACAAGCACATTCGGCACAAAAAGCCCTAGAAAATGATAGAATTAATATTGGTGGAAGTAAATTACCAATAAAGATCCCTAAATTTTAAAATAATCGTGAAATATTTATGTTCCGTTATAGCACAAGACAATACTTACGTTGTGTATTTATTCAATGAACGTCGGTTATCTTTTCCACAAATATTATAATTTTAAATTGAATATTTTTTTTCAATTGGTTGTCATTAGTATTACTTTGGCTACATAAAACGTTCAATCCAATATTGTATTGCTATATATAATACAAAATAAACAGGAAATATTTTAAGAATACCATATATTTATTTACAACTCCTTTTTGCACATTATACGTGAACAAAATAAATGCATAACATTATTACATGTCAGCAAAAAAAAAAAAGAATTACTGAAATAATTATATATGAATACAGTGCATGGGATTTTGAGGATAATATAAATTATTTTTTCTTTTCACTTTCATTAACTATTTCAAGCGAGGAATTGGCCTCTTAACCTTGATAATAACCATAATAATAAATTTTTAAACAAAGTGTTTTGAATTATAGCACAACTAATAATAATGGTGAAAATCAAACGATTTCCTTCATAACAATGAATATTAAGGAAAAAAAAACAACTTCAATACCGAAACAATGCATCGTCCAGTGCAATTATAATCATTATTATCAGGCGACTCCTCTTCTGTCAGAGCTCTCACTCATTATGAATTATTCAGAGAGCAATGGAGATTAAAAAAAAACTGTGATGTAAACATATCGTGAAAGATGAAACAAAAATTTCAATCAAGTAATTCGTACTTATTATATTTCTTACATATATCTTATATAGATATATTTATTTTAATTCCCATAACGTATTTCAAAAATCACTGCACGCATAGTGAAATTATTGAATATCCACATCAATATTGTTCTCGGGTCAAAATGATTATTGATAAACATTAATTAATGATCAGTCAGTTAAGTGAAAAAATTGATTGTGGGATTTTTATTCATCTATTTATTTTCGAGAAATACTATGTGTCAATTGGAATTTGAAATGATCACTGTCGCCATTGGGTATATTGTATATACGGAAAAAAATAAAAAATAATAATTTTCATGTGAAGGCTAAAAAGTCGAGGACGGTAAATTCAGATGATGAATTAATTATTAATAGTTTAAAATTTTTATCTTGGCTTAGGATACTAATTTAACATTGATCTTTACTATTGTCTGAATGGTCATATTAATTTTGAATGTGCTCTCATATGTGAATTACACGAGGCCTGTGTTGGCCATATTTTTGAACATACACGACATTTGTATGAATATTTAACAGTGTTTTTGGTTTTTGCCAATACATTTTTGCATAATTCTTTGAGTGAAAGAATTGATTGAGGCTCAACCTCAACAATCCTGCCTCCTGATATCTCATTTGTATCATCCTGGCCGGAACTCGTAACTTCCTCATTATTTTCAAATTCGTGATGGGCAGGACTATTAGTTAATGATTCAAGATCAATATCAACGTCAATATCCTCAACTTTTTGTATTTTAATTACACGGTGATTTTTACTATAAGGAAAACATTTTTTGGATTCGTCATTGTTGTGATGTGTCGTAATGGCAAAAGCGTCGGAGAAACTGTTGGAATTTTCCAATTTCTCCTCCTCATTACCCTCACGCCCAACAATTTCATACGAATTATTTTTCTTTTTAATGGTAATACTAATGCCAATTCCCGAATCACGATCGCTACTTTCACGTGTGTCGCTCGCATCAATTATCGATGAATTTTCACCGTGATAAGTTTTACATGAAATTTTATGCGATGATAATATTTCAGCATTGCGAAATAATCGGTGGCAAACTGTACAACGAAATTCACGTTCTTCTTTCAATTTCGTAGAAGCACGTGTCGTGCGCACATGTTCAACTGAATCAGATAAACGACGACGTCGCGTGTCGTGATTGTCAGCTGATACGCGTTTGCGTTTTTTGCTATTATTTGTCTCTTCATCAAAGTTTATTTCACTATTGGGTATCGGTAAATGCACTTCCTGCCTTCTATGTTTTTTTTCATGTTTTCGCAAATTTTCATAGTATTGACTAACATAATTCGGACAAATTTTACATTTATAGATTCGTTTGCCAGTTGCAGTTACTATTTTTACAAACAAGCGACTCGGATCAATATTACGAGTCTTGCGAGGTTTATTCATAACGCGATTTGAATTTCGATTGTTCCGACTTGTTTCTCCATTTTTTGATGTTACTACGTTTTTCATATTATTGTCATCGATTTCACCAGCCGATGAAACTGGTTTACATTGTGCAATTAATGCTTCCGGATGACGTATCTTGTGATATTCAATAAAGTGCCTAAGAATTTTGATGCATCGTCTCTGACACAAACAACACGAAACAACATTTCCACCATCAATTTTTTCCGCTGCATCGACATTTTCTTTATTTCGTATTCTGTCACCCAATAAAAGTTGTTCAACTGATCGTGGCTCAGCTGCTTCATTGTAATTGATTCGTGTTTTATCTCGCAATCCTTTTCTCATTGCTTTTGATGCTGCTGCTGCTGCTGCTGCTGCTGCTGCTACTGCTGCTGATGATGATGATGATGGAGTAGGTCGTCTTCTCATTGTTGACTTATTATAAGACGAATTGCCTGATGATTTCTCCGCTGTTTTTAATTCACATAAATTCTTGATACCATGTGCTTGTATCAAATGCCATACGAGATTTCGTTTCAATCCATAATGAGTGAAACATACGTGGCATTTATGCGGCTTGTCTTTTGTACGTCGCTGAATACGTGGTATTAACATTATTTTATGAATATCAAGTGCATGTTTAATTAGAGTATCTCTATTTTGAAACCGCAATCCACATTCCTCACATTCATGTTGTTGTCGTTGACCATGCACATTAAATTGATGTTCAATCAAGCTGCGCCTATATAAATATTGCCGGCCGCATTCTTTACACGATATTAAACCTCTTGATGTATTTGATAATCTAATAAATTTAGCAAATTTAATATCGTGAATTTTTTTCAAATGCGACTTCCAACTTGGCCGATCACGATAAACTTTTTCGCAGAATAAACATGGATTGACGTGACGATTATAGGATCCATCAGGATCTGACGATATTGATGAGTGATGTGTGACAACTTTTTTATTATTCCCAGATTTACTGGTTGTTTGAAATCGATTGTTTATGCGATTTCGTTGTTTGGAATTAGTTGCATATATACCGTGTACTTTTCGTCGATGAGAACCCAATCTTTCTTTATTGTAAAAATGTTTACCACATGTATTGCATCGATGCACATTTAAATTTCGTGATTGTTCATTTTGCTGAACACGACGGGTTTTTTTGGATGAACGTTGTTCATTTATGTCATCATTATTGGTGCGTTTAATGTAACTTCGTATTCCTGCTATTGATGTACCGTGCGAATGTTTCATATGATAATTGAAATAATATTTGTCTTTGTATTGTCGATTGCAATAATGACATGCATAAAGTTTATTTGCAGCGACCGTTATGTATTCTTTATCGGATAAATTTATGTCACTTGTATTAACATGCAGTGCACTGTCGTCATGAAAATCAGTTGTAGATGAATTGTCATGATTATCAGTTGATATTGTTGTATTTTCATCTCTACTAATGTCATTGCTGTCATTAAAATAATTATTAGACTTTGATTGAATATTTTTATTATCATTATTTATATTTTCAGAACGTTTACGCATTATTGGCAATATAATATTGTGAATTTTCTCTGAATGATCTCGCAATGTTGAACGATGACTGTATTGCTTACCGCATTCATGACATTGATACAGGAGACGTGTGCTTTTTACGGAAAATTGAAAATTCAATGCTGAATTACCATTATTCAATACTGGTTGATATTTTATGTATGGCGCCATTGTATTATTGGGTTGTGTTGATGACGAACACGATTCATTATCATTTATTGATGATGCAGGTTCAGCATCAACATCATCATCATCATCACCATCACCATCATCATCATCATCACCATCATCATCATCATCATCATCATCATATTTCGCTGTGTCACTTTCATCTTCACTACATTCTGATGTTACATCCTGTAAATCGCGTATTAATTGAAATGTTTTCCATATATTATCACATCGCTCAAGTTGAACGTAACAAGGTTTTATGCCATATTTATATTCTATATCGACGGAGAGCTCAAGTGGATCCGTCTGAAATAAAAAAACAAGCAAAAATGATATATTATGTTAACAATTGCAGCTTGAATATGACCAATTTCCTGAGACAAAAATATTTTATATATAAATTAGATGGTGAAGCGATGTATGATCGTTGCACCTGATTGAATTGATATGAAATACTATATAATTGAATTATTTCTAGCAATGACAGGTGTGGACAATTAATTAGAGTGCACCACCATCCCCAATATAAACTGATAAAAACGTGAGGGGTTGGAAAAGGCGGGAATTTATTTCTACATGACTAATGATTAATAAATAAATTTATCGATGATTCTCATTAATTGATGTATTTGTTATATGATATTATTTGGTAATTAATGCATTATTGATTTTAACAACAATATATCAATGTAAGAATGATTGCAGTACCTCTACAGTGGTTGTAATGTTGTTCGTTGTGAGAGTGTTGTTTGTCTCTAATGGACAGACATTTGGTTCGATTTCTTCAATAATTGATTGTTCATTGTGAGCAATATACTCAAAATTTATAGCACTATCTTGTGTATCCATTGTTTGTATATTTCAATGAAGATAATGAGATTAGCGGTAAAAACGGAAAATGAATATTTTGAGATCGCTGCAAGTCCTTTCGCATCAAGCGTTCGGACATGTTGGATTTTAGTATATACCACATCACAATTGACGCCGTTGTCTTATTGGTCCATTTGAAAAGAAGCGCGCGCCAACATTGCGCATCCCTTATTGCGTTGAATTGTAAATATTTAAAAATGTTATGTCGTTTAATGTAAACACGACATAATTCTCATACATAGAAATTCTAACATGTCATATAGTAGCACCGGAGGCTGTGTTATGAAAAATAATATTGAGCAATATTGACAATTCCCATACGTTTACGTAGAATATATATGCTGTGTATGCATTGCGTGAATTGATAAGAAATTCAATTCATGTACGAAAATTACAGTGGTGACAGTGGCGTTATTAATTATTATTGTTGAACAACATGGGAAAAAACAAAGCTCAACGGACGAAAAATAATGCAAAGGTTATATACCCACATAATCTTTTTTATAACCTAAAAATGGCTCATTGAATGCACATTAATATTAAATACAATTTGAATTATTTATATTGGTATTTATGTGTATTGAATAAATTTATACATTGAAATAATTGGAATTTTTCAGCCGTCAAGTAGTGGACGCAGTGCCGAGTTACTTGGTACGGCGATACCAAATTTCGTCGGATTTTCAGCTGTGAAAGACGGTGGATATGTGCCAGTATTGCCTGGTTTATCAATAAGCAAATTGAATGAATTGGAAATAAATACAATAGATCCAAATTATCAATTAGTATTGAAGAAAATGAATAAAAAAGACGCTACGACAAAGTTCAAAGTACGATTAATATATAAATATTATTAATGTGCTGAATTCTCATTAATATAATGAATTATGATATATTTGATTTATCTTTATCATCGCCAGGCATTACAAGAATTTTCCAATCTGTGCAATACTTTGCCATTGCCATCAGTGGAGGCTGTTATACCATTTTGGCCAAGATTGTATCACACATTGGCTGGTGATAGTGAACATCGAGTGAGAGAAGCAACACAATTGGCTCACGCTGCATTAGTTAAACGTGTTGGACGAAATATTGCACAATATCTAAAACAATTGGCGGGCCCGTGGTTCACATCGCAATTTGATACGTATCCACCAGCCGCATCAGCCGCTACGAATTCATTTCAAGAAACATTTCCACAAAAAAAAATTATAGATGCAATAGTCCATTGTCAAGATGAAATTCTCACGTATATTTCAAATAATATTATTGTTGAAACACCACAATCAATGAACACCAATAAGACGAGTAGTCTAACAACAGAAGAGCTCGAAACAAAATATCACCGATTGTTAATATGCAATTTACACGCGTATTCCTATTATTTCAAAACGATATCATTGCAGAATATTGAAAAGACAAATAATATTCATCAAGAGATTGTAAGTAATGGTAAATTTTGGAAACTTGCCAAACACGATTCAACATTAGTTAAATCAGCATTGTACAATGTGCTCGCGGCAATTATAAATAATGCTAAATATTTACTTGACAATGAAAAAAAACGGACAATTACAGCAATTATGAATAGTCTTGATGAAAGTGAACCGGGAATATTGTCAGCAGTATGGGAATGTATGCTGGTTGCAATTGATAATATCGATGATTGGTACACTGTTGTAAGTATTGAAAAACTTACATTACCAAAATTGTGGCGTGTATTGCGAAGTGGTGGTCAAGGATGTGCAAGCGTTGTTTATCCAAGTTTATTACCATTTATTAGTCAATTTCCTAAATTCAATATAGATAATAAAAAAAATTTATTTATTCAATTCTTTGATAATATGCGCGAGGGTTTTGAAATAAAAACTGTACAAATGAGTCGATCGGAAATGTTGGCAATAATAAAGTCATTCGCTGAATGTTTACGTTACACAATTCTTTTGAATAATCATGATAATGAATTGTGTGAAATATTGCTATGCAATCAATTAATGCCAGTGATTGAATCATGCATCAAAGAATTTTTGCCAATTAAAACAATTGTGTTCAGTGAAGTGGCTGAATTGCTCCATTACTGGAGTAAAAATCGTAATTGTGATGATAAATCATATTCATTGTTGATATCGAAATTTTGGATTGAACTTGAATTAATGTTCCAACGATTAATTGATAATACCAATGATGAATATGATCAATTGGCGATTGCCAATATTTACGATGCGCAATTTAAATTTTTGGTGAATTTGAACAATGAAAATGACACAATGCGTAAAAATGTCCATGTGACTTTTGCTGACACGGCTGATTTAATTGAACAAAAGCAACAAGAACAGCGGCCGTCATGTAAAGTAAAAACATATTCCATTGATGATGACGAAATATTCACCGATGAGCTCAATGAATTTGTAAGGAAGTTGTGCATTGTATACATGAAAAATGGCCATCAAACACCATCATCAAATACAATTATACATTTGAATCGTATTATATCAATTTTCGAGAGTAAAATGTTGTTTACATCAATCGCTAAGGCATTCAGAGATGACGAGGATTTATTGGAATTTTACAATTGTAATTTGAAAAATTGGTTATTGGAGAAAGATATTGATACAATGGCTGTTGTACAATTTATATTTACATTAATTAAATATATGAATGACGATGGAAAGGGAAATTTATTAAATTCAATAACGAAAATTGATGAGAAGAATATATTGAATAATGCTATAATTTGTATATTAGCAGAGAAAAATAGGAATGATCAATTGATTAGAGCGTGGTGTGAAGACAATCATATCACTGAACACTTACAAAAAATTGCAAAAAAACTTGTTGTCGATGGTGAAGACGATGAGTCAAGTGAACATCTTCTGTTGATGGCATTTGAATCCATTGACGGTAATCTCGGTGTCAATGAAGATGCTATCAATAATGTTGCTTCGATTTTATGTGAATTTGTGAATGAATCTGATACAACGCCACCAGAACATGTCATTGAATTAATTTCACGATTATTGCAGCTGACTTGGTGCTATAACAAATCGACAAATGGATCATTGGAAATGTTAAAGACACTGTTTAAATTGAATATAAACGGAAAATTATCCGGTGAAATGAATGAGTCGATAAGAAATAATTGGACAAATGGATTTATCGTGATATACAATAAACTTTCAAACAATCAATTGTTTGAGATTCAAAAAGATTGTATGAAAATTATTTATGATAAAATTTATCAAATGAATGAATCAAATATTGATGAAATGGTGGATATTGCATTGGACTTTGTTCAATCGTCAAATAATAATAATTACCATGATGCATTGAGTATGATTGTTGAATTTAATTGTGCGGAAAAAAATGTGTTTGAATCGTGGATTCCGCAAGTCACCGATATTGTTTTACATGCGGAAATTGTTTCGGGTAATTTCCATTTGGCAAATCCCATTCGAAGTATTCCATTGAATTGTTCACCGACATTTATCGTGTCGGAAAATGAAAAATTACCAAATCGAGTGGGACATTGTTTACAATGGTCATTGTTTAATGGACAATTGTTGAATAAATTAATATTAAAATTGATCGAAGTGGAGGATATCAATGATGAAATTGATTCAAGTGTGAGTGATTGTTTGTCCGAACTTCCAAATGTATTGAATGGTATCCTGTTAATTACCAGTCTTACTAAATTATACTGCAAACACTATCGGTCAGCAAATAATTATGACACAATCAATAATAAATTAAAATTACTGGGTATTGAGTGCAAACAACTACGTCAATGTGTTCCACAATATATTTGGAGTAAAATTTTATCTGATTCATTGGATGTAAATAATTATTGGATGGAATTCGGGAGTATTTTTGCGGAATTTTTACGATATTTTTATGGCGATGATGCGCATTTATCTGAAGTCAATGTGCAAGGTTGTGAAATTTTGAAAAAATATTTACAATCGGAAAATACATCATTAACATTGGTTGATCACATCAATGCCGTAGTATTGGCGAGAAATTTGCTAAATGATATCAATAATTATTCACTTTGCTCTGAAATATTGGGAAAAATGATTAATCGTCATGAAATTGATCGTGACTTTTTACTTTTCAATCGTGATATAGGAAATGTTGAGTGGTCAAACTTCTGTTTACCCTTGGAGGTTATAAGGTTGTGCACAAAGTTTGTGATTACTGTGCCAATGAAGATGAGCACTGGAATGTGGGACGCTGTGATGATATTTTTGGCGTCGTGGCAACAATCATTAAATAAATCAAAATATCATCATGATGATTTGAAATTACGGTGTTTGACAGTAGCTGTTAGTGAACTATTTCGCGCTGTTCAATCGCTGATGAATAAACACAAAGAAAATACTATTACTGAATTGCCACCAACATTATTGGATGAATGGCAAAATGTATTTTCCGATGATGCCAATCGACAAATAACAAATGTTTGGATGTATTACGCAAATTTATTTAATGAAAAGAATAATTATCTTACACCAATACTTATTTTACAATATTTGGGTGATGCAATGAAAATAGTTGATGGCAATACATTTTTTCAATCATACAGTGGTTATTCTACACTAACTATTACGTCAGATCAATTAATGAAATTTTCATTTAAATTGATTTCGTCGCCTATACCAAGTTTACAATTGGCCGCGTACAATTCATTGAATCATTTGCTACCACGTTTGGTAGAAAACGATAAACTGATAATTGAACAGGAAAACTTCGATATCAAATCATTGAATATTTGTAAATTTGAAAATATTTTATTGAGTACACAAAAAATTGTCGATAAAATACTAATGGATTTCAAATTGTGCGACGATATCAGTTGTATTGTACAACCATATACGCATTGTTATACATATACATTTGGATATTTATTGGCATGGGCTAATGTATTGAATATGTGCTCGTATGCTCATACCGATTTGCGTTATCAATATGGTGAAATACTCAAGTGAGTATTTAATTAATTATCAATTATTTATGAAGACAACGTTCAATTCAATTATTCGATTGATAATAAAAATGATTGGCTTTCAGAAATGGATATTTTTCATGTTTAATGAATAATATATTTCGATTGTTACCTGGTGATGTAATTCAAGACAACAAAACTCGTATTATATCGGCATGTACCATGGAATTATTTAAAAAACCACCAACCTTAAATTTTGGCGACAATGCATCACAATGGAAATTGGACGAAATTGTTTGTTGGGTTTATGGAAATTGTTTGAGACATTTGCCGGTAATGGCAAGACAATGGTGGAGTACCACGGAGAGTCGTGTTAGCACTGTTGTTGAGAGAATTACAACAGTGTATGTTAGCCCAATATTGTGCCAAGAGGAATTAATGAACAAAAAATTGAATAATGTCGCAAATCTTCAAGTATAAAAATTTATTATATGGCGAATTTTATTATTAGATAATAATTGTGTTTATTTGTTTCACTATAATTTAATGATAATTGCAATATTCATTTATATTCCAGATTAAAGTTCATCCGAGTGCGAGAGAAGTGGTTGCCACTTATGAAATGGACGACACAAAGCTCGAATTAAATATGATATTGCCAATTAATTATCCACTTGGGTCAGTTGTCGTGGAGCCAGGGCAACATGCGGGCAGTGCAGCCATTCGTAGGAATTGTCACATGCAGCTTTCAATATTCCTCACTCATCAGGTAACAAAAAAAAATATTCATCTACTTATTACAAAATCAAATAAAAGAAATAGAAAATATCTATTTATATATGTGAAAATAATTTTTATATTCTCTCGTGAAATTGATAGAATGGATCAATTTGTGATGCTTTGATGATGTGGAAAAAAAATTTGGACAAGAAATTTGCCGGCGTCGAGGAATGTTACATTTGTTACAGTATATTTCATATCAATACTTCACAAATACCAAAACTATCGTGTCACACGTGTCGCAAAAAGTTTCACGCGCCGTGTTTGGTAAGCCTCCACTCATAAATATAATATTTATTCATATTCCTTTTTATCTATTTAAATTTAATTGCTTTTTATTCGTTTCTAGTACAAGTGGTTCAGTACAAGTCAAAAATCAACGTGTCCGATATGCCGAAATATCTTTTAATATATTCAAATGTAAAATAAAAATTATAACTATATACAATTGATTTTATTTATCTTAGCGATGAGATTTAATTAATAAAACGTGTTACATATATGAAAAATAAATCAATATGCATTGTGAATGTGTTGAAGAAATATATATAAGACCGCGTAAAGTCTACGACTATGTAATGTCCTATTCATTTAGAAAGAGATTAATGGTCTGTGTCATGTCAATCATAATCTTCTGTGGACCAAAATGGATATAATAGAATGAAAACGTGGTGGAAATCACGTACGCATAGTGAAAGGTAATGAACAACAGTCAGGGCCGAGATTATAAACTGCATCATTTTCATTATGTATTTATCAAAATTTCAAAAAATTAAAAAAAAAACGATACCAACGTATAAATGTAATCGGCACTTGATACAAAGTGGCTTCTGTATATATACAAACATATATCGTCAGTTTTAAATTACTATTGACATATGTAATGCTTGACAAGGTATAAAGAATTGCGATAACAGTGAGTACATTATATACGATTAGTTAGATTGCAGCGTATCGATGATAGAAAAAAAAATGTATTTGTACAGAAATTTTTCAGATTTCCAGAGTTATTCATGTAATTTTTATACAACTCTGTTGTTTTGCATGTAAACAACTATAATAATTGTTGCAATACAATGTTCCATATTA
The DNA here is from genome assembly GCA_910591685.1 of Galerucella tenella. Classification (NCBI taxonomy): domain Eukaryota; kingdom Metazoa; phylum Arthropoda; class Insecta; order Coleoptera; family Chrysomelidae; genus Galerucella; species Galerucella tenella. The sequence goes on from CAJUYH010000567.1 coordinate 104,819, forward strand.
ATTTAAAATTGGTATATATTTTCCAAATTTAAATTCAGAAATGTACAGGGTATCACTATTTAAACAGCCGGTCCTGAAAATTTTTGTGTGTATATATTTAATGTCTCTTCACTGATTTCTCTGGACCGTGTTTGTATGTGCAGCATTGCCGAAGAGGACTGACATTCGACTGACCGCTGAGTATATTACAATTGTATGTCATTTCAAACAATTTTATTATCATTTATTTACTATAAATTATCAATTGACTATTGCTGAGTGACTTTGTGAATTTTTTCCAGTGTTGTAATTTATAGGTGTCACAATAAAATTTCACTCATTTAACAATAATAATAATTGTAGATAAAAATCTTGACGTTTTTATTATAACGGACGACAGAAATTTTTGAAACATTCATTATTTATATTTATGAATAAACTTGATTTTATTTTTGTAATATTTCAACATATTTTGCAATATTTATTTACATTCGTTTCCCTCTCATAACCTTCAATAAACAAGTTAATTATATATTATAGATATATCTTTACATTATATATAATTATAATTTATTTTAGTGTCTGCTTATTGAATATGGAGAACTGATTGTAATTATTGATATTTTAGCGAAATGTTTGGCGTTATACATATTCGACCTGCGAGTGTGGTGCGACTTTTCAGAGGCCTTAGAACAAATTCAATTTTACGTGATACGAAACCACCAAGCACTGCATCATCATCGCCCGATGTAAATGCATCGAATCGCTATGGTATTCACAAATAATCACAGTTCACATATAATAAAACAGTATATATTTAGATTTATTGTTAATAATTTGTAGATGGTAATTTACATTCGCCTACTAATTGGGAAAGGAAAATTTTAGTCTGGTCAAAAATTTATCCAAATAAGGAATCAATACCTGACAAAGTTAGGTAAGTAATTAATTAAAATCAGTTAAGTGAATTAAATATTGTTGGTATCGATTTGTTTTTTGCAAATTCATTGCAGTTTGGACGCAATGCAGAAAGCCATGAGTCGTTGCCGAATTCGTATTGCTAATTATATGATGGTATGTACTGTTATTGGTTGTTTATATGTTGTGATGGTAGGAAAACAACATGTAAAAGAAGTAACAAAGGATGCGGAGATAGTACATGACGATGTTCGACGTCAAATTACTTCGGAATATAGAGCGTCATTGGAGATGGAAAAAAAACATTGAAACTATAAAATGGGATAAATGTTACAGTAGAATTTGTATAAATAAATTTGAAATATTTTGTATTATTTTCGTCATAATATTTTACATATTAGCGTATAATAGAAATATGAATTTTATTTTAGATTATAAAATAAAAATGATCCATATTTATAGTTAACTCATTGTTGTCCATTTAAGATTTACGTCTCACACATACAAAATAAGAATAACCCATTAACTTCGCTATAATCTCATTGAATGATGTGATGATTCAATACTAATTCATTGTAACAGATTTATAAAAAAAATGATTTTCAACATTTCATATTTTTTTGATATTTTTTTTTTCTTTGCATTATTGGTCATTTTATTACTCAAGTCTTCGGCTACATCTGTAAAACAATTTTATGCTGACACGTGATGTGCTCTTTGATTACATCACATATTTATTAAATGATTTTATTAATTTGGTTTGTAAAAACCACGGCACTTTGTATTATAAATTTGTGTGGTACGATTTTTAACTATTTCTTCAACACCCAATTCCGATTCTAATAATCTCATATTTGTTTGTTCTTTTCTCAGAGCTTTGAGAATTGTAATGTCCTCGGGATTTTTATTTTTATCTTCCTTCAATTTTTGTACACGATCTCTGGTTGAGTATAAACATTTTTTAATAAACACTTCACGTTGCGAGTGACCGGATTGAATTCGTTGAAATAAATCCTTACAATTTGTAGTAGCATCTACTTGACCCTTAAATGATTCAGTGGGAATTGTCGTATTTAATAAATAGATTATTTTATCATCGATCTGCCTCATTTTTTGTAATGAATCCTGAAAATTTAAGTGACAATTATATTATATTAATTATCTAACTGAAGAATGTTAATACTTTTATGAATAATCTTGAGAATGAAATTCCACTCTTCAATTTACTGATCAACTATTTCATATTTTTTCAATAATGTCTCGTTCCCACTTCGAATGTTATTCTTAATAGAAGATAATATCTTATGAATATGCCGATGGTAATTTTAATTAAAAATATTTTTTGTCACAAATACCTGAAATTCTAAAAAATCACCGCACTCCATGCTCGCGGATGCTGCCATGTTGGATGAAAAAGCGCAAGTCTTTGGTAAAAGTTATTGTAACAGTAATCTGAACAAATTGCCTGATACATAACCTCAAAGAATGAATGGAACGACTGGCGCGCGATCAACTTGCGTGTCAGTATCAATAACTAAAATTATCATGTCTCATGAATAAAACTTGCTATACGAATTGTTAAATATCGTTTCTACCATATCGACAGAACGATTACAAAACTCTAGCGCGGAAGTTCTTAAAACGTTATTTACGCAGACATTGCCCAATTGCTCAATGAACAAATAAAAAACATGCATAGCATCAGTAAATATTCACTAAACAGTTACGAGTTTTGGTATAAAAAATCGGATGAGAAGCGCTTTGTAACATGGAAAATACACAATATCGATAAATACCAAAAATTAAACATATTTGTGTATAAACAATGCAATATTTCACAATAAATTCGTTCACAAACCTCAATATTGATATAAACATCAAAAAACAATGTTTTCCTCAGATTGCTCAAACACTTGTTTGTGACAAACAATTGTCATAAACAAGTGGTTTGAGCAATCAACCAGCTACCTGACTTCCATCGCAATCAGCAGTGTCGAGCCATGATCCCTCCGCCTTCTCACACTTTCATTACATCTAAATAAAATTACATTCATATCCATTCGCAATACCGGAATAGTGAATACCCATGTGTCAGTTATATTGATAAATAAATCAACTGTAAATTCAATTGTTATATTCCACGTAAATTAAACAACATAACCTCAAAGAATGATTGCACAGGCACGAAAAACTCCACCCTTGTCAATCATTATATATATATATAATATTATACATTCGTTGCCCTGACATACTCTACCTTTTGCAATCAATGGATGCAATGTTGATTCAATTATTATTATTATTGTATCGAATCTCATTTCTTCTGTCTCAATTGTCCACCCACTTGCCATTGATACAATAATTATCAATGGCAAAATACAGCCAGGACACAGCAATATATATACATATATAGATATAGATATATGTGCTTCATACACTTTTATATTACATACACAAAATAGAAATATGAATAAATGTGATGCGTAGAAAAGCGCAGACGCGTAGTTTATGGATTTTCATCGGATGGCGGTAATGGCCGGTGGTAGGATGGAAAGAGTCACTTGTAAACATCATACAGAGAGAGAGCGAGAGAGGGGTTAGTAATGTTATATATGTAGTGGGTACGAAGGTGCGGTGAGTCGTGTGCCCGTGCAATTGTAGCAGATGAAAAAAGGGAGGGAACAATTGGTGGAAATTGTGTATGTGTGTGAGTTGAGCGGGTGTTGCAGCAAGAAGGGGCTCGGTTGTACTGAGCATTATTACAACTTACTCACAGTATAACTCTGTCTCATCATTGCTGTTTTACAACTTGAAAGGAGGTGTATAATGATGGGCAAATTGATGCATATGACGATGCGTTTAAACATGAGGAATTGATCGAGTGCGCGTAATCGCGTTTGTGTCATGTGACTGGTGTTGGTGATGGTGGTGGTGGTGGGTTTGTTAAAAAAGGAGGCGTTTTAAATAAATATACTATTAATCGTATTATCACTATATAGTGATTGTTGCAATTTGTTCGGTTAAAATTTCAACGACATTGTATCAATATATGTAACATTGAGGTCCTTGCCATTTTATTATTTCTATTGATATATAAATAGAAGGTGGAAAAATTATATGGGAATGTAAAGAATGTGTACTAGTTATTGTTGACAAGCGAAATAGAGATCAGAGAGGAAGAGGAAGGGAAATTTATAAAAGAAAATACAGGCACGGGAAAGTGCTCCCTTGTCGATCATTACGACGGTAAGGACATACATATATATATATATATATATATATATATATATAGCAGTATTTCTCACATTGCTTTGATATACTCCGCCCTTTTTTATAAATGGATACAAGGTTGATTTAATTGTAAATGTGAATGTGATTATTTAGATTTGTTATATATTGGCGAAATGATTAATTTTATATTATTATTATTTTGGTATCATGTGGAATTATGAAAGGAAAAATGTATTTGTTTAATATTATTATTTGGATTTTCTTTTGATGAATTAAAAAGTTGTTCTGTGTTTTTATTGATTGATTATTGGGTTTTATACGATATTTTATGGATGAATAGTTGTAGAATTGTTGCAATAAATAGATATAGTAACTTTACCTTTTTTTTTTCGGTTTTTATTTGGAGATTTTATAGAGGAGAGATTTATTTTCTGCTATTTTTAAATTGTACTTTCTGGTTTTAAGTTATGTATGTGTCAGTTGTATGGATCAATCATTGTGTATTGTTGCGATTGAAATCGTCGAGATAAAAGAAAGAAGAAAATAAACAAAATTTTCTTGAAATACCAAATTTGTGGTTGTTTTTATTTTTTTTTATTTAGTTTATATAATTTTAGAATTTGTGAATTTGGTTTATTAGACAATATTGGATGTTTTTTTGTGTACTGTCAATGATAACATATGAATATATTCATAACAATAACCTTTCAGTCCAAATATTTATATTCAATATATATATATATATATATGATAGAATCCAAACATGTAAGATTTTACATGATATAATGTGAGTAGGTCAGACGAAATAATATTCTGAAATTCCTTTTGTTGGAAAAAAAAAAGTAAAATGTAAAAAAAAATCGCTTTGCGGGTATTGGTCTTTATCACTATTACATAGTTATCCCTATATGCTTTCATGACATCCGCATGTACATCAAACATATTATTGCTGTATATAAATGGTGGCCCATGTGTTTTTATTTTTTTTTAAGCTATAAACAATGGAAATGTAAAATTTATATCGCATTTGTAGTGATTAAATGTTCAAGCCCAACATTTGCTTCTTTTTTTTCTGTCTTCACAATATATAAATATTCATTTTTGCATGAATATATTTACAAGGTAATAAATTTTGAACACATATACACACACATATATATATATATGTTTAATGTAAATTAAAAATTGTTTTGATTTATTTTTCGTCTCACATAGAAGAAGAAGCATTTGAACAGATGAATATTACTTAATGAAGGTTGCGACGTTGTATAAACAAATATTATTGCATTTCATATAATATGTATATATATTTTTTTTGTCAACTCACACATACACATGCACACGCACAAGGTCGTAGTAAATTAGTACTCCTATGATAAGTACATTGCATCATATTTGATGATAGATAACTGCAATTGTATCTGTAAATTATTAAAATGGAATTTTTTATATTTTGTAGGCAAAAAAAAATGAAATTATACGAATGACTTTATATATGTATTTATATTTTTTTATTGCGTATGCGACGATTGATTGTTTGGTGTGAATGACTATGCTTGTGTATACACGCGCAATAAAATCATATTGCGTTTTTATTGTGAACGCGACTTTGTGTGCACGTGTGTTTGTGTGTCTGTACACAATTCATAACTGTATACTGCCCTCTCATTTTTATAATCAGCATAACATGCGATAAGATAGTAACCGGTCAGTATTATAATGGTTAAATGTATATACGGATATACATTGTGAGCAGGTGAATCCGATTGATTATCTCGCCTATTGTACTTTGTTATATCTATTTATTTATCATTATTTGCATTGTGTATGTGTTTGTATTTTATTATGTCACTTCAAATTGGGTGTTTATATTCTTATTTGTTTTGCTTTGTCTATAAATTTTCACTGATTCATGAATAATATTTCGAATTTGAATGGAATTAAGAAAAAAAGATCCAAAAAAAAAAAAAAAAGGAATAAATGAGAGAATTTTTGTTTTTCATTGTATTCAGTGTTTCTTTTTTTTTTTTTTATTGAGTGATGGTTGAGTAGATATAGATTGTGTCTATATGTACTTGTGTGACATGTGAAATAATATGAAATTCAAATATAATTTATGTGCAATTTTAAATGTCTCATTGTAGAGTAAACGGATGTCGGGGCAAAGACGTGGCTGAAGGACATTTTTAAGTGAGTCTTTTTTTTTTTCTGTGGAATATATCACTCCGTCTGGAACTCGTGGATACACATTTAAATAAAGCAAGGCCTTCTAATTTAACGACGATAAAATTGAATAATTATTTCCATTAATATTTTTAATTCGAAAATTGTACGAGGTAACTCGGCATGGGCCTGCCTCGATTATCAGTGAAAAGATGTTTCATATATATGTTTTGCGCAACTGGAATGATACTGGTGGTGATGAATGTACGTCAACGAGAACTTTGGCATGCAATTGGAGGTGATACAGGGCAATCTCAAACACAACGATTACTCGCTGACATTAATAGCAAGGTAATATAATTTAATTGATGGGAAGAAAATTTTTATTTAATAACGAGACAAAAATATATGAAAAATATTTGTCATTATCTTTGATATGTACATCATCGTTTATTCCCTAAACGACAAAACAAAAAAATAACTTTAACTCGCAGATGAGAAAATTATTGCCTGCGAAAACGAGGTGGATGTCAACGGTGACACCACATGTCAGATCCATTGTGCCTGATATATCAACGACTCGAGGAGTGCTCGAGGTAAAATGAAATACAAGTGCAAAAAAATTAGGCCCGTGTGAATGTTTAATAGTGATACAAATATTATCTGATTCAAGCAGATATTTTATTCTTTGCACATTTGACGTTATCGCATTATCACTTATTAGTGTTTAATCATTTGTGATGGGTCAGAGTTATCACATCAATCTCTTTATTTTTTATTTATTTTTGTTTTCCATGCGCTTCTGTTTTATAGGTTTACTTTGATTTGATAGTTGTACAGTTTAATGAGAAGTATATCTAAATAATGTTTTATAGCAACTCATAAAATACAATGAAAAAAAAAATATGGAAATCGAATAATTTAAAAATTCTCAACAATGAAGGTCAATCGCTGAAATCAGCAACAAATGTTGTGTTGCATCATAGACGAGAAAATACACTGGGAGCTGATTGTCAATAACACAAGTGTGTGTCACCGCAAACCTTCCGCTTGATAAGAAAGTCGCTTCATTAACAACGTGGTAATCGTCTCGCTCTCACAGATGTATAAAAGCGGGAGAGAGAAACACAAATATGACTATAAAAAAAAATATTCTTATGTCAAATATTAAATCTCTAATTCAAATAATTTAAAACGGTTTCTTACTTTCTCGGTGTGATTATGAAGTTTTTCTTTTTCACAATTTTCCAATTGATATCTCCTATTATTTCATCCATTAATATCAATCACTATCATCATCATCATCATCATCATCATCATCATCACACAATTATTTTTTCTAAATTGCATATCAATTTAGTTCGCAAAAATATGAGCATTTGCAATTGTAATAGTAAATATTGTTATTATTGCAGCCATTAAATACAACGGGCACAACGAGCGCAGTGGATAATGTCGCGGATAATTTTTTCGATCCATCGAAAAGGCCATGGTATATGAATGGCGGCACAAGGCGGCCACTTCCGGCTGTTAAATCCAAGCGCACTGGCAGAAGAATAGCAAGATTATGGCCAGATGAAGATTCTCACGGCGATCGTATAACCAATCAGGTACATGTACACTATAAGTTGCACAACTCTAACATTTACTTTCCATCACGATATTTTTACCACAAAAGTGAAAGGTATAGTCTCAATTTTTATTTAATGCATATCGATTTAATTTATTTCATTTGCAGTTAATGTTTGTACCGTCAGATTACAATAGAACAAGTTTAGAACGTAAACCAAAGAGGATTATGGTGCCGCATGGTATGACCGAAGCAAAAACCGGTAATGATTTATTTTTATGGCTTGGTTGTCCTGTTAACACGTGCGTTATCACTCGTGATAATCCCGAACTGGCGGATTTAATACTGTTCAAGGATTATATTTCGCATGTGGGTCGACGGCCACCCCATCAGGTACTTTCTATTACTAATAAATTTATTTATTTACTGTTAATGAATTGTTTATTACTTTTCATCATGTAACGATTACGATATTGTTGGAATTAGTTTGGATTTGATAGTGTAAATAAAAGTTATTTTTTGTATATATAAAGAATTTATGAAGGGATGATAGAAAATACGAATGTATTTTTTTTGGTTTACCTTCAAATCATTATCATATTTTAGTTCATTATTCGATTGATGATCATGATGAAGAAAGTACCGAGCAATTTATTCATTTGCCAAACAGTTTTACTATCAATTCATTATTAAATTGTAATAATATTTGATTTCATAGATTTGGTTATTGTATTTTCTTGAGTGTCCTTATCACACTCAAACAGTTAAAAATGCTTTGGTAAATTGGACTGCGACTTATCGAAAAGACAGTGATATTGTTGCACCGTATGAACGATGGCAATATTATGATTCACGTGTAACACAAATATCACAAACATTCAATTATGCCGTGAATAAAACAAAAAAAGTTGCGTGGTTTGTGTCTAACTGTCATCCGCGCAATAATCGGATGCAATATGTAAAAGAATTATCGAGACATATTGACGTTGATATTTATGGGGCGTGTGGTAGCTTACGCTGTCCACGCTCCCAAGCACAGACATGTTTTGAAATGTTAGACGCTGATTATAAATTTTATCTTGCATTTGAAAATTCCAATTGTCGCGATTATATTACTGAAAAATTCTTCGTTAATGGCCTTGGGTAAGTTTTATTCGTGGATTAATTTAAAATGAATTAATATATTACCAATTTAAATTAATCAATGTCTCTTTTGTTATGTTTGTTCTGTAGCCACAATGTATTGCCTATTGTAATGGGTGCTCATCCGACAGATTATGCAAGAAGTGCACCTTATCGTTCATACATTCACGTTGATGAATTTGAATCGCCACGTGAACTCGCTGAATATTTACATCGTCTTGATCGTGACGATGAACTATATAATTCTTATTTCAAATGGAAAGGAACTGGCGAATTTATAAATACATATTTTTGGTGTCGTGTTTGTGCAATGTTACATGACGAACGCCCACCAAAATATTATAAAGACGTTAATGAATGGTGGCGTGGTGATGATATTTGTACGCAAAATTCGTGGCGTGAACATGAAGAAGAGAATGGTCTTTAAACGCGCGAGGAATAAAATAAATACATAGAGGTTTGCAAACTATTGATCGCAAAACAGAACAAAATTAACCTAATAATTTCAAAGGAATCAATATTACCGATAAATTGTTTTTTTCTTTACAATTGCGAATGATAGAATTCACTCAATAGGTGAAAGTCAATGTCACTAATTGAATGAAGACTTTTATATTATGTTTTTTTTTATTTTAATGTGGGAGAATCGATTGATGAATATTTATTTATTGAACGAAGAGAAGGAAAAAATGAACGCACTGCTTCCGATAATTTGTTGTGGGTTTTGTACCTGCGCGTATTATCTGAGTATTTTTAATTAGAGCTTTAAATGAAGCTTCCATTAAGTCAAGAAATGAAACTTTCATTCGTGGTAATGTCGGCATAAATAGTGTTTACGTATAGATTATTTTTTTTCTCTCCAATATTTCCAAAGATGACAATTTAAGATAGAAATTTAACGGATAATGTATTTATTTTACGTTTCGTTATTATTTGTTTTTTATTCGTATGGTGAATCATTGATATTTAAGTTTTATATATGAGTAGGAAAATGTGAAAATTGATTAGCTGTCAATTGTGATTGTATAATATCGGCCTTGTTATTCTGTTCTTTTTGAAGAATAGAAAACAAAAGGAAAAGATGTGTTACATATTTTTTGTTTTGTTTTAATACTATGCAATATAAAATTTATCTATATTTTGAAAGCAACTTGAATATGTGCACATTACTTTTATGTTTGTGATTGTTAATTAAGAATTACATAAATATATAAATATATATATATATATATTTATATATTTATGTATATTTATATATGTGTATTGGTGAGCTCTGTGATAAGTCGCGGTGCTGAAGTTCTTCACCGAAATGGCGACAGCAATTTTCCTCTCGGTTGTCTTTTTATTTTACTCAATGACAACTCATTTTTTTTCATTTCAGTTAAAATTTCTTGTTAAAAAACTCGCACTGCCAAATCTAAATACTCATTGGGCAAATAAATTCTGTGCAATATTTATTTTATCATTGAATTTTGAATTGTATTTTTTTTTGTTTTTTTTTTATTTGTGTCTCAATTATTATAGACTGGCACAAATGTTGAAATACATGTCGCGTGTATATTGCATACAACGAATGGATAATGTTCATATATAATTTTAATGTTAGAAGTCGTAAATTGAATACTGTTTTCTGCATTTAATTGAAATTAAATAATTTATATGCATTAATTTCATTGTAAAATAACGCACAAATCAATTCATAATATATTCTCAATCAATAATACAATATTTCTAAATTTATCAATCAATTGTACAAAATGAACTTTGTGATTTTCCATAAAAATATTGCAATGGTTTTTTATTCATTATTATTTTCAAAATTTTAATTTGGTTATGTATAATTAATAAACTCGTCGAAATAATTTACTAATGAATGTGCAATTGATTTGCCGCTTCATTCTATTCAAGGAATTAAATATTAAATACAGCATACAAGTATGAATATGTTTGAAAATAAGAAAAGTGAATCAATATCCGGATAATTTATAATATCCATATGAACTGTTGATTGTGCTTATCTATTCACACAATATTCTATATTGAAATGCTAATGAAATATGTAAAAGTATCCAATAGTTTGTTGATGTACGCAAATTTTAAATGTCAATTAATTTTTACTTTATTATTTTATATTTTTGGATATTCCAATAATTATTTTGAAGTACAAATTGTTCAATGTTGTTAGAATTAAAAATACTCTGGGTATGTCCGACGTGCAATTGACAATTTATTGCTCTGATATAGTTGAAAGTGTATACATGACTGAGTAATAAGCTCAAAGAAAAAAAATAAAAAAAAAATTTGTATGTTCAGATGTAAGTAATTAAAATATATAACTTCAAATTTACAGTTGAATAATCTCGCTAAACGAAAATAAACGAATGATGGATATCTCTTTCAGATATTTCGAAATTGTATTTATTTCAATATAATACTTAGGAATGATGTACGTAATGTCCATCGATATTATACCAGAGTGATATCACTATAGGTAGATATAATCAATCAATTATTTAACTAATCAATTAGTTTTATTATGTTGTTGTTGTTGTTGTTGACGTATCGATTTGAGAGAATCATTACAGCGAGAATTGTGGCACCGGTGTTAATTTGATTGGTGCTGATTGTGGTGCATGAAAATGGAAAATAAAAAAATACATAAACACCGCGAAAGGGGGGGGGGGGGGGGGGGGGAAGAAAAGGAATAAATATAAACTAAGATAAATAAGTACGAAATTACTATGATCATTGATTAACATATACATATACATTTACTATATATCATTCTCATATAATACACGTTGGAATCATTGACTTTTATCATAATGACGTAGACATTGATCACGATATCGAAATTAATCATGATTCAATTCATAAATAAATGTTTTTAAATTGTGAAATAAAAAATGAATTATAAAACAATTTTCAACGTCATGATATTTATCATCATAATGAAATGAAAAAATAAAATGCCATTCCCAAATGGCATATTAAATTTTGTAAATATTAATTGTCTATAGCGCCTAATTATAATAATAATTGTAGATTGTCGCTATTGTATGTGAAATACACATGACATAAATTGGTCACAGAATAGAATGAAAAAAAAAAGAAAAGAAAAAAAATACCAACTAATGACTTTATAGTGAATAATGTGCGTTGAATTTATTTATTCATTTATTTTTGATTTTTTCACCATCTCATATCAACATTCTTGGAATAAACAACGAGAAATATGTTATGCATGTCAATCTGGCAGCTTTGAAATATTTTCTTCTATGACGAAGAATATGCATTAGCTTAATTGAAGCTTACCGTGGATGTTAATTAACCCGCCAACATCGCAATAAGCATTCATCATTTGTAATTATAAGTTGCGCGAGGTCAAGACCTAACTTGAATTAATTACCGCCATGTTTGTTATTTCCTGTGTGGATTTTCCTGTATAGATTCCTTCTTTCGTTATCCTTTTGTCATTCGCTTTTCCTCCACACTGTTTCATTTTCATCTCATTTTCATCATTGATAATGCGAACAAAGACAATTAAATTTTTTACCCGCAACACAAATCAGTTGAAATTTCAGGGGTAAAGATGAAAAAAAAAAAAAAACACAAAATTGAATCAAAGCTTTCTCCGTAATTGCTTTCTCACGTTGACTAATTAAATTCTCTATTCAATATCCGTATAATAATTAATTGCACAATTAATTCATCAATCAATTAATAATTATATTAAACTGAACTAAAATATTATTCACCGTCAATGGCACACTCAAAAAAAAAAAAAAAAAAAATTGGGAGCAATATCGAATTTAATATTGATAATATTTTTATTTATATAATGTATTTTATTCTGCTTCAATGAATTTTTAATACTAATTAAAAAATTAATAATCAACTGTTGCAGGGTGTGTGAACACTGTCAAAGGAAAATATATCAGTCGTGATTGCATTGGCTACACGTCATGAACTTTTCCTCTTCTCTTCTGCTTCATCCTCTTCTTCCATTTTTTCGGTCTTCACTTCAACGATAATCAACGATGGATTGAGGGAAAATAGCTGTAGTCAAAAGTACCAAGATTGAGGTCGAGTCTCGGTTTTCCCTTTCACTATGTTTTCGTTGTTTTGCTATTTTCTGCCACGCCCCCCCCCCCCCCTTTTTTTCTTTTTTCTGCTACTTGAGATACTCGTCTTTGCAGTCATTATGTTCTTGTGAAGGAGGGGGGGGGGGGGGGGGGGGCGGAAGCTTTTTTCGGGAACAATGTTAATTATTTATAACTATATACATCTATATAGCAAAACTGGCTGGAGCAAATCAATTCACACATGTCTAATACCATGTAAATAGAAACCTATATGTATATAAATACACACACACGCACACTTCTACACATAACGAGTAGGTAAAGGCAGACGTCACTTGTGGAATAAAGAATGTATAAGATGTGATAAGACAAAAAAGAGAAAAAAAAAGGAAAAAGAAAAGGAAACACATTTGTGTGCTTAAACATTTGTATATAAGTGAACAAGAGAGTTCATATATATATTTATAACAGAGTCTTTCAATATGTATGGAGTCTAGACTCCAACCATACATGTATGTTCGTTTTTGTTTAATGGACGTCTAAAATCCCATTTAGACACCGTTAACAAAACCCATTTTATTTATTTTTCTCTTTCATTCCATACACATCTGAGATGAATTCTTAATGAATATTTTCATCTAATACATAAAAGTAATTACAAACAGTTTTTGGATTAATATAAAAATAAATAGATTCAAATTATTGAAATAAAACATCATTGTCGCGAATTAAATTGAATAAATGACAATTTAAAAGTAGTTTATGTTCAATGTCATGAAGCTGACGGTATAGAGTGAATTGATGTGATATAATGAGAGAGTAAATTTCGACGAAATAGTGTTCTAAAGTCGAAGGATTTCACTTTGAATTCATTTGACACTCACGTATACTTACATATATATATATATATATATATATGGTGTATGTGAATTTATACATTGGAGCTTGGGCGCCGTATTTGTTAAGTGATTTTACAGTAATTTCGAAAGTAAGTTTAGTGAGAAGAGTGATGCGCACATTCATTGAAACTTTCTCATCGTATAAAGATATATACAATGTGAGCTTTTGCATCATTCTGAGTAAATTTCCATTAGCCAATGCCATCTCTTAACGTTCGCTACACACTAATTCTCGTGCAATCAACTACTACTGCGTTTCGACTCAATACAAATACCGTCTATGTACCAATATATATATATGTATGTATTGAATGGACAGGATATGGAATATTTCTCATGGGAATACAATTTATATGGATATTCATTAAATATTACAATGCAACTTTTGTGATATTAACATGAAAATAATTGTCAGTATTGTATTACTCTGTGTTTTATTTTCGCTGTCTTGTTGTCAATTTACCTATTTTCTTTTTTGTTTTTTTTTCACTTTAGAATGTTCATGTAACAACAATCTTTACTGTTTCGTCATTCAGATTTATTCTCTCTTCAAATATTGCAAATACAGTTCGAGATCTATCCGAAGTTGTGGCGTGAAATAAATTATTTTTCCATGATTTTTACTCAGAACGAAACTTAACTATTTATAAATTTCAATAAGTGCATTAGTTACAAATTTATCGTTAAAAAAAAAAAATGTAGTTACTTAGCAGAATAAATTTTTATTATAAATCATTGTGGGTTTGAAATAAGTTTTTTATAAACTGCTAAAGCTGTATAAATGATATATATTAATGTTTATTTATGTGCAATTTTTATGCGCTTGAGTGGCAATATGAGATAACTTTGTTTATCGCGAGATAAAGGCAAGGGCTCTTTTACATATACATATATATATATATATATTCAAGCGGTATATCACTTTTACTTTGAGAATGTGAAGTGACGAGTGTGAACGATTGGGAAATAGAGTGCATGTATATGTGCTGATCAGTGCCGCCACTGAGACACACTCTCGAGTGACTACATCTCTTAGCGCGTGTCACTCGATAAGGTCAGCTTCAATGCTTTTCTATACACAAGCCACTATACATATAATATATCCCCGAGCTTTTATCTCTTTCACATTCTTTTTCTCTGTTGTTCTCTTTCAATCACATTCTTCACTTCAGTCACTTGGCTCGCCACCTTATTGATATTACATACAGGTACATCAGTGTTTCCTTTCATCATAATGGCGTTAATAATTTGTTTGATAATTTTCTTTACCAGAGCGTGTGGATGCGTTTAAAACTTATGGACTGAATAATAATGCACATTTATGGACGAATTGTTGCGAGAAATAGAAAGTGAGGTGATGAATATGTGGCTTGAAATAGATTTTCTAATGATATCAATATTTATGGAGAATTTTAAAGTTCCATTAATAATTGTATACCGTGTTGAGGTATTTTTATGGTATTTTTTTCTGTCATTCTTTTTGTATAATGAAGAGAAAGAGGAAGAATAGAGACGAATTATTTACGTATTGATATTTAATGGGGTGTGTGAACTGTTTTTTTCTTTTTTTTTTTGGTGAGATAATATGCGACTATGATATTGCACTTTTTATCATTTTACTTGTGCACAGTAAAAAATTGACGAGGTGAAATCATTTCAATGCTAACTTTTATGACGGTGTAA
This sequence comes from Galerucella tenella, assembly GCA_910591685.1. Taxonomy (NCBI): domain Eukaryota; kingdom Metazoa; phylum Arthropoda; class Insecta; order Coleoptera; family Chrysomelidae; genus Galerucella; species Galerucella tenella. The sequence goes on from CAJUYH010000567.1 coordinate 120,490, forward strand.
TATTTTTACTAGTTATTATTTATATTTCAATCACCTGTTATAAAATAATACGAGTGAAATAGTGAAATATATAGTTGGTAGTATTGCCATTAAATTCAATATACTGTCGGTGTGACTTTACTGTCTAGCTACTATTTGCGTATATTAATGCGACATATTAATCATTCATTATATTTTGATTTATATACATATATAAAATTTTCATTATAGCAATTCAAATTTTCGCTATTCTTCGCAAATAATTTTGATAGAATTGAGGGAATCAGCGATTTTTATATCATAATATTTTGCATGAAGTTTATATGATAAATTGTGACATTAATAAAATTAATAAGACGTGTTTTATTATTCAAAAGGCTACAAGACTCAATAATAAATTCAATCGCGTTGAAATAATAAATCTAAGACTGCTTTGATGATAGGATTAACGTTGAGGCAATAAGTAAGAATTAAAAAACAGTATAGAAACAAATTGGTAATTGAAAAATTTACTTTTAATTCTAAAAATATTTAATTTCGCATTATATTTAACTGCTGTTCTATTCTACTTTTTTTTTTTTTACGACATTTCACATTGTCAATTTGCAGTACATCATAATATTATTATATCAAATTTAGAGGGAATAAATGAAATTATATTGGCAAGAGTCAAAAGAAATTTTTATACGTGATAAAATGGTTGGCATAGATAACTTTAAAAGTATTGAATTTGAGAATGAAGAAGGTGATTTATTGTGACACCTTGTCGCACGTGAAGTTGGAACTTCTCTAGAGAAAAGGAACGTGACAAAGATTGCTACATAACGGCGTAGTTGGAATGAGTAGGAAAATGCAGCGAGGGACAAGAGAGAACTCGTGAAAAACAAAGACAATTCGAAACGAGTGTTTCATTGATTGTGTATTTTTACTGCGAAGTAAAACTCACTTATAACAGCTCAAGTCGTTTAATTTTTTGTCAACAATTTTAAATAAGAATACAAATAAATGGACCGTAAATGGAAGTGCAAAAGGAAACAATTGTTGACTTAAGTCGATAATCAATACTAGTCATTAATAAATACAATTTGAATACATATTGGAATACTGCATTGTAGTGTAAGAAAAATAAAGTAAATAAATATTAAATATCACTGAGTTGTCATAGAATTATTTATACAGCCGAGTGTTACAATGGCAACATATTGATTAATACGTACAACTTGAGATATTTTCTAGCGCAGTGAAATTGCTATTCATATTACCACCATTAAGTTAAAATCCCTCAATTAAACTCAATTTGTCATTTGGCTTAATTTTAACGATAAATCTCAGACTTCCAGAGAGCAAACGAATTAGTAAACGAGCATATCAGCTGATTGCGTTGTCTCACATTATATTCCCCTTCATGTATATATACAGTTTTAACGGGAGCTTTAATATTTAGTTAAATGTGAAATTAAACAAAATCGAGGAATTGGATGATAAACGGTGATGATGTTTTACTGAGTAGATTATTATGTTATAACATATTGTGATATAATAATGGTAGGTGTTGGACACATGGTCTCGATATTGCGCAGTATCGAATGCAATTTGTTACTTCCTGTCACACTTTGATGATGTCAGCATCTCAATAAAATTTATTGTATGAATTATCTTGTATATCTAGTGACATGTAATTTAATTCTTTGCGCCAAGGGTATTCTGCTACAAATGACTTTCATATAAACAGAGTGATAAAATGTTATTGTGATGTTCACTGATCGTAACTAGCCTACACTAAAATTAATTTATTTTTCTGAATGATTACTCAATTGTGTGATTAAACTCTATTATCAAGTGTACAAAATTATATAAAGTGGTATATTTATTTGTATATACAGACTTTCACTTTTTTTAATATGATTGGGTTGTTGGTGAAAAAATTAAATGTTTATTAAAATTTCGCTGCATTTAATATGTGCAGGTACAATTTTTTTTCGGAATATCTATTCGTTACATCAACTTGTCACTCCATTTCCAATTATTTCTACTCAATTTTAAATTAACCAAATGGTTATGGCACATCAAATGTTCATGATAATCAGACATGGCTGTGTATGAATATGAAATTCATAATAAATACACCACTATAGATATGAAAATGATCGAATTTCTCATTTCAACGTCCAATTTCTATTTCTATTCTTGGCTATTTTCACATTGACATTTATTTTCATAATAAACAATGATAGAATTTCGCACTATCAATCACTATGTTTTAACAGTAAACGAGAACTACGTTCAGACATTGATAAAAAATATTATTAATTATGACGAACATAATAAATACATATATATCATAAATAATTGTAATTCTTCTCTCCTTGCACAATATTGTTTTATGTTCATCTATTATCATTCCTCATCATCCAATAGCTATATATCTCTCAATTGCTAATTTAATTCAACAAATTTCAGTGTAATATAATCATCGTGCAGTTATGTATCCACAAATGAAACAGTCGTTAAATATATAATATTAAAGACATCATTCCTTTATCTTCCAATTCATCCAATTTGCTTCATCGCCATCCAAAACACACGATACAGTCACACTCCCTCCATCCTTCGTTTCACGGGCGTGTGCACTGTTTATACGGTTCGTTTTACAATCAACGATAGGTATACTCGGTTTATGGCCTGTAATCTCGTAAAAAAAAAAAAAAAACGAAAGCGATTTAACACCTTCGAACAAAATCCATAACGCAGCTATTCTCTTTCCTCCTGTTTTTTTCTCCCCGTGCTTGGTAGTGTTTTTATTTTTTTTCCCTTTCTCACTCTTTTCAATACACATCGTTATTATATGAGCATTGTCGCCACTAAAATCACACCCGATTGGCTCGAACTGTGAACCATTGAGCCGCATTCTCACTCGATATGCCTCGATAGATTGTTAGAAGAGTCTATATACATACTGATGATTACCATGTGGCGGCGGTATAATGTATATATATTTTGGTGTTATGGTGTTCGTTGGCTCGCGTTCTAACACTAGATTGAACATACCCGGTCAGCCGAGCTTACTAACGCTTAGTTAACTTTCCTACACGTATTATATCGAGGGACTTTGCTCGCTTACTTGGTTGTTTCATCGAGAAAAGAACAAAGATGTAGGGGAAAAAAAAAAAAAAAACGAAAAAAAAATGAGGGAAAAAAAAAAGCCGAAGAAGAGTTAAATGAGGACTAGACGTATAGTACGTGGTATATTGGTACAAAGTAATACACAAAAAGGCGGGAAAAGGGTTGTAACAAGGGAAAAGATAAAGAGACGATTGAGTTGCCCTCGGGGAACCTCGATATTTTCACCCTTCTTTCTCGTTTATTTTTTTTTTTTTTCCCGTCTATTTCCACGTGACTCTCTTTTTCGCTTTTGCGTCGCATTTTACCGTTCAATAAGCTTGAATCTTTGAGGCTTTTTTTATTTTTACAAATAGGCATTGAGGGCACTTTTTTTTTTTTTTTTTCCAGTGAGATTATCTCCGTGTATACAGCGTCTTTGAGTGCTTGATGAAGCGGACAACAGCACATGAGTGTGATTCGTTTTATTTATAATATGATCCATAATTATACATTATTTATACGGAATTTAGTGATATTGTAATGGTACTAAAATAGCAATGATTAGATAATAATTTCTGGTTATAATCTAATGGATATTAATATTAGTTAGATAAATTTATTTATATATACTTTGATATATTTATGATAAGTAAGTAACTATTGCTAGTTTAATGGTGGAAATTGTCCGACACAATTTTATGCCGAAATACAAATTAATAATTTGTATTTGTTTATATTACATTTTCTTAAATATTGTATAACGCATTTTGTAGCGTAGAAATGTGGATTTAATGATTCACTTGTTGACATCTACAATGAATGACATTTATTGGCAACAACACGCGATATCAAGAGTTAATTTTCTGTTGGCAACGTAATTATTACACATTACCACCTGTTGCACTATTAAATTTACTGTATAATCGTTCACGTTATTCTCTCACATTCACTTATTTCAATTCGTCGCTTCCGACTGGCAATTAATTCAAATAAATATTTTTAATTCATTTGACTTTTATTTCATTTATTGGACTACTATATCTAGCGTGAAATGACATAAATATTATTTCAGGGTTTCTATTAACATTCTTGTCATTGTGCAGACAAAAATAATAACGTAATAGTATAAATGGATATTTAAATGTTTATAAATAATATAAACAAAATTTTATGTATATTAGCATAAGTTATACAGAAAAAAAAAATTCCAATAAACCATAAATATTACATTGTTTTTTATTAACATTCTAGTTTGCTATCTACTTCCAATTTATTTATTGTAATTTTTGTTAGTGGTTTCTCTCCAGGTAAATAATTATAAAATAATTTATATATACATTTTACGTTCAAACAAAAAATAACATTGATAAAGAAATATATATATTTATGTATGGATTTTATTATAAAAAATTGTTAAAAATATTTCACCAAAAATGTATTTCGTACCCGCATCACCTCTTTGTGTCCATCGGGTATCGCATCGCTTTTTGCCTTTTATTTTTTTTTCTATTTTTTTTTACTCGTTCTCTCTTATATGCAAACCGGTTGATGCACATTGGCGTTATTGGATTTGGCAGGGTCGACTAGCAATATTCATATATAAAACGTGAATTTCAATAGAGTAACCCAGGGATGGGAGAGTGAGTAGGGAGAAAGTGTAGAAGAGTAAAAAAATGTCAATTAAAAATTCTCATGGACGTTGCGTTGACTGGCTACACAAAAATATTCACCACGTATGAACGTTTGTTACTGTTTTGCGACAAAGAATATATAAGAGGAAAATATATCCAGTGGCGTGTTCAATACTCTTCGCGTTATGTCTAGTTCGTTTAAATTTTAATTGGTGAGCCGCTGCCTGCGTGTATGTGTGTGTGTGTACACATCGCGTCAAAAAAATAATATCTCCGTGAGAATGAGCTTGAAAAAAAAAAAAAAGAAAGAATGATTGAAATAAATGAGTAAATAAAGGAATAAATTATAAGGAAGTAAAGAATGAATATTAATAATTTCAATATGTTGATATACGGCAGTATAATATTTTTATGAATATATATACAACAGAATTTATTTGATTGAAAATATTCAACTTAAATATTTGTTATTTATTGAAATAAATAATGTAAGTGAAAACAATTATTGTGAAGTGGATTAATCAATACGAGTCAAATCGTATATATTTCTGTTATATTCTATTGAATTTTTATTTGCTTTTTTTTTTCTCTCATTTTTTCCTCTGACCGCACTTGAATTGAACTTTAGATTTTATCGGTGGTAGTAAAATAAATAGAGGATGACTCTTTTAGAAATAGATGTGTACTTATTGATAGAATGAATGTGGTTTTAGTGAAAGATTTTCTTAGCGTGGTACGAGCGATCTTCAGGATTCCGTGGTAATATGATGTATGGTTGAAAGGATTCATATATAAAGCTGTGGATAGAATACAAAGAGTTATGAAAGTAGTAGAGAATGAAAAATGTTGTAAGAAGAAGAAATAGTGCTTGAAAGTAAGAAAAATATCGACTGTGGTATTTTTTTTTTTTT
>CAJUYH010000568.1:0-63043 GCA_910591685.1 Galerucella tenella
ATCATATGCGCTTCAATTCAAAAGAATTTCATGTTAATTCCTCCTTGTACCAATCAAATTACTTCTATATACAATCTGAGTGCATTTGAATCCAAGGTATGTTTATATAGCGTATTATTTGCATGGAGATACTGCATATAGAGGCAAAAAGCCATAGGGCGCTCTGTAATTGGTAATGTCCGTAACCAATGAGGTGAAAGAGAGAGGAGGGAAGGTAAACGTGGTAGTGATTTAACCAACTTTCGACGAAAGTCGCCATATTGAGAACTTGAGAAGCCACATTAGTGACATTAGTCATCAATTCTTGTGTCAACATAGATAACTTTAATATACTGAAATGTGTCAAATCGAAGAGCCACGTTGAAAAAATAGTGATTTTCAGTATTAGAAAGGTTATTTATGAGTATTAGTATGAATTTAAGTTGTACAATAGTGTTTGCAGACTGCTTTTATCCAATATATTCCACCTTAAAAAAGATGCATGAGAGTTTTTTGTGTCCCCTAATTGAATAATTTAATGTACGCCCCTGGTTTGTTCACGCTTTAACGGAAGTCGGCCATATTGAGAAGCCACTTTGTCGATGATTCTTTATACTGTTGTGTTCTCTCCTCTCTCTTTCACCTCCATGGTATGAAATCCAGTAAGAGAGAAAAAAACAGACGATCAAAGGTTTTTCTGTCGTTGTTTGTGTATATATAACATATTATACGCTGTTAGAGAAAGACAGCATAAACTTCCTACTTTCTATCTCTCTCTTATATCCTGACGGACTCGAAGCTGGCTTGTTACGTCTATTTGTTAGTATCTTTTTGATAATCTGACGTCCGTGGTAAAATGTCACACATGTCATTGACGTCAAATGCTATAAACATCATATAACGCATGGAAGTCCACTCACGTTGCGTCAAATATCACACGGGTCGCATCAAAAGTTACACACGTTCTCTCTACCCTCTCGTCTCCTCAGCGTTATCCAAAATCTCATCGGCCATCTCTGCTATTTTACAATTGCGACTTCGTTATGTAATTTCCTTTGTTTGTCGTTCCTTCACTCTTATGAACGTATTTCAGAAGCTGTAAAAAAACGTCGATAATGTTAATTGCTTACCAAATGCAAACAATCGGTAGTTGATAGCAACCACTACCACATCATAATCCATTATATATTTAGGACCGTAATCATCATATGTTCCAGAACCCCAGTTTAAGCCTCCTCCATGAATCCAGAATAGAACGGGCAGTTTTTCATTCCCACCTGGTTTCTGAAATAATTCTTTTCATATAAATGAATTGAGTAGGTTTTTGGATAAGAAAAATGATGGAAGAATTACTGCCAGATGCGGAATGATAGTCATTTCACAAGCGAGTGCTTCCTTTGCAGTCCGGTGGTGGATCTGGATTTCAGTGGCATGACGCCTAATAAGTTTTGTACGGCAAAAAACATAAAATATTAACAAAAACTATACGGAATAAAAGAAGCTGTACTTTTTCAAGTACCTAAAGGAACAGTAACGAAAATAAATAATAATAATAAATTTATCAGGTATAATTAATGGGAAATGTTTTTGTCTTTATGTGTAAAACATGTGTCTTTATCTGTAAAACAGAAGAATGTAGGTACGCTCAATGAGGAGCCCCTGCTGGACATGTAGCAATACGCTTAAGCGTACTAAGCTGCTAAGTAAAACAGTTGCCTTGGTGACCGAAAATCTTGTAAGAAATAACCATCATTTTATTGATGCGAGTATTTTTTGCTCAAGCCGTGGTCTATTAAACGTTTATGACAGTCGCAATGAGCAAGTTACAACTTAATGTCGCAGCGTAATAGTGGTGTCCTAAACTGAAATGACGAAGGTTTTGATTTTATGCAAGATTGGCGTAAAAATAATACGCTAGCAATTATAATATTGGTTGATATGCTGGAGGAGATTGACTCGGCAGTTATACTTCGTTCCAAGATATTTCGTTTCGACTTGAGCCAACATAATTGATTCAAGACTACTTATAATTTATAGCATGTAGTCGTTAATCCGATAATAATTAGCACGTTATCGGAAAGCGGAAAGATAATGCCTGATGTAATGAAAAAACTAACTAACTAACTAACATAACATAAAATGAATCAAATCGTATATGGTGGGCCGCCCTGTATGCTTCAAAAGTTTGATTTGTTAAATTTTCACTAATGGATAGAAGTGAAGTTTTTCACTTACAAATCGATATCGGTATAGGAATGGAAGTACAAAGTTCTTCTGATGCACCTAACTATATTTTTGTACTCGGAGTGGCTCAATATTCCGTTTTAGGCAATGTATTCAACTGAATAATCATCATCTGATGCCTTAAAACATGGCTGTCAATCGCCAGAAGTATCTTTCAGCACTGGAAATTAAAACCATCTGTCATTTCTCTTGCGTATGTCGTTGTAGCTGCTATATAATTGGACCCGCAGTGCGTAAGTCGCATGCGTATCAAGGAAACCAATTTTGTTGCTGGGCTTAAGAAGCCACTACTATTCAAAGCTCGACTCACGTATCGCGACTGACGCTAAGCATGCATATTGGTGAATGAACTACGGCTTTATATCGTAGAGCAGGACAAAGAGGCGCATACGTTTGCAAAATTGTTTCATTCCATCAAGAACGTTTTCTTATTATGAAAGTGATAGATGACACATAAACGACGAACAATTTAAAATACTGCAAAAAAGTCCTTAGACTTATTGCTTTATCGTTAACCCATGAATTCTTAGGAATTTTAGAAAATTCGACGACCGTGTTCAGTTACGCCTCAGGCGTCACGCGCACACGGGAAAAGTCTATTTTCTCCACTTGTTACGAAATATACTATCAGCTTGGAAAAAAAAGTTTTTTGTGTGCAATGAGGTGTGAAACTTAACAAAAGTATGATGCTTCCCCAATGTTAATAGTTGGTGGAGGACTAAATCATAATGAGGAATCAATCAATTATTTCCAATTATTTTTATGTCGATTTGAAAATTCAACCTTTGGAAGAATCAAAAAGTGCGCTATTTATGCTGTGACGAACATTACCAGAACGAGAAATTACCTACATGAGGGTGGACATATCACCACAATAATGTCGTCTTTTTTGTTAAAATCTCCCAGGCAAGTATCACACGATCCATTCACATATAATTTTTAAAATCATGAGGGTTTTCTGGGGCAAGTTCATATTTTTCACATTTTTTTTCTTATTTTCGTGTTCAGCGACCTCGAATTAACTTAAAAAAAATATTTCATCGAAATCGGCGTTGTACCACTGAACTAGAATTTTACCCAATAAAGTTATTACTTCCACCAGCAGCATTGGTTAGTTGCGTTTTTTTTTATCCAACCCCTAGACCATATTTTCTTCTGCTTTTTTTACTATCTTGTTTAACTTGGATTATTTTTTGGTATAATACTATGCCTAAGGCTGCTGTTGATAAAGAAAACACAACTTTCTTATTACCTTCCAGTTTCATTGTATAAACAAATCAAACAAACTCGAGAATCAATAAATGTTTAACCTCAAAAGTGACAGTGACAGTCAATGGCGAAAACTACGAAGTGGGCGACATCTGTTAATTTCCTTTCTAACTTCAATAAAGGTGAACAACAAAATCAGATGCCAATAATTTTGTTGTGTCATTTAAAATCTGTGATTTAAAATTTAAGTATAACCTAACCTAAGCACCTTCACAAACTGTGACAGACTACTGTCATGCCATCAGCTGACCGGCTGCGTGCCTTTGTTGTTCACCCTTATAGCAGCCATATTGAAAAATTCAGTGCCATCTATTGACACGTGATTTTCTCCAATTTGCATCGCAGAGGAGATGGATTTTTGGTCACGTGATCACATATTAATCTGAGCGAATTGCTATTAACGAACGGCCCGACCAATCATACATATAAACGAACTTCTAACCTCCTTTTTGCTTGTGTTTTTCATTTTAGAGACTAGGATTTTTTTTTATTTCTTTGTTTTAGATTTAATTTTTTATTATTTACGACTATGTCTAGCCCTGAGGCAATTTTGGTATAGTTGAAATAATAGGTACCCTTCTTAGTGTGGGTCATCGATTGTTAATCTCCTTCACATTATGTAGGAAGAAATGAAAAAAAAGGCAGGTCTGTGATTAATCCTAATGAAAATATCACAATAATGAACCGTTTGAATGTTTTACAAACGTTAACCCTAATCTTTGACTTACAAAAATTTGATTGGTTGATGTTTAGATTACGCGCCAGCGCAACCTATCAATCGCGAGATTAAAATACTATGAAGGCGTAACTTTCGTAGCGGCAATAAGCCTTACGTCTTTTCCTACTGTCACACTGACAGTTCTTGTCAGGTGTGTACTTTGTTGCTTACGGTCACATATTATTTATGAGAAGTGAATATTAATCTTATTGTCATATTTATCTGAATAATACAAAAATATGCCTAGATACACGAAAAAACATCAGCATTTTGAAAGTTCTGAAGTATTTTCAGTTAGGAAAAGAAGCTGGTATTTTTGTATTATTTAGATAAATATAACAATAAGATTAATATTCACTTCTCATAAATAATAATTGACCGTAAACAACAAAGTACAGACCTGTCAAGAACTGTCAGTGTGACAGTAGAAAAAGACGTAAGACTTATTGCCGCTACGAAAGTAACGCCTTCATAGTACAGGGTGTCTCATTATATTCTGACTGTTTTCAAGAGCTTATATCTTCGAAACGGTTCTAGATAATAAGATGCGGTTTCCACAGTTAGGTTTAAAATTACCGTGAGTTTTGTTGTGACACATTTATATAAATGGCGTACTGCCGGTTTACCCGCTAGAAATGTGGCGTATTTTCAGAATACAGTAGATGTAATTTTTTAAATGGGACACCCTGTATATTTAGCAATTTATTGAAAGACGCATATTTTTACTTTATAACGGTACTTTAAAGTTTGAAATCGGTGCACAGAAAGCGAAGTTAGATAACTTTAACTAGGATACTGTAATGATTTAGATATAAAGTTGGAACTTTATTAGCTAAAGTGAACTGTAAATAAAAAATAGGAACATGTTTTAGGGCACTCTAAAACAAATTTTCGATGTGTCTTCCTTCTTGGTCTATACATTTGTGGAATCGAACCAAGTTGTCAAATGCTGCTGTCAGCATTTCAAGAGGAATATTTACCATTACCTGCCATATGTTATTTTTTAATTCTTCAATAGTAGCAGGCATCGGGTTGTAGACTCTATCTTTCCCAAATCCCCATACAAAAAAATCTGGGACAGTCAGGTCTGGGGAATTTGGAGGCCATTCTATTGGACCAGTCCTACCAATCCAATTATTTTCAAATTGTTGGTTAACAGATTCTCTTGCTATGTTGGAATAATGGGTGGAGCCCCGTCTTGTTGAAAGCAAACATTTTGGTTCAAAATACCATCTTGTTCTAACTGGTTCTAACACAATGTGACGTTCTGTCAATGATCGCAATATTTTTGTGATGTGACATATTAACGCCTCCTTGATTATTATTTATTAATAAGATATCTGAATCATTACAGTATCCCAGTTAAAGTTATCTAACTTCTCTTTCTGTGCACTGATTTTAAACTTTGAGGTACCGATAAAAAGTAAAAATATGCGTCTTTCAATAAATTGCTAAATATACAGGATGTCCCATTTAAAATATTACATCTACTGTATTCTGAAAATACGCCACATTTCTAGCGGGTAAACCGGAAGTACGCCATTTATATAAATGTGTCACAACAAAACTCACGGTAATTTTAAACCTAACTGTGGCAACCGCATCTTATTATCTTAAACCGTTTCGAAGATATAAGCTCTTGAAAACAGTCAGAATATAATGAGACACCCTGTATTTCAAGCTCTCGATTGATAGGTTTCGCTGGCGCGTAATCAAAACATCAACCAATAAAATTTTTGTAAGTCAAATATTAGGGTTAACGTTTGCAATACATTCAAACGGTTCATTATTTGTTGCTTTCGTTTATTTGGGCTTCAAGCACTTGTGCGTGATGCCTCAGTCGTCACGACTTATGAGCAAATCGAACACGATTTTTTAGGATCCTGCAAAACCACCTGACATGTGCCAATGCCAATGAATTTCCTGTGTTGTTAGGAGAACAGTTTTCAATTATAATGTTTTTGATGATAAAATTTTGCATATTTAGATATTTTTAGTAAGGTTTAAATCGTATTAAATCGTAATCGGCACAATCTTAACCTTTAAATAAACGTCAAACCGGACAAACGTCAAATATTTAATGTCCGTGTATGTGCTTAAGGGGCAAGGGGAAGGTAAGACTAGGCGTCACGCCCGGTAATAAACGAACATAATTCAGTCACTACGAGCTGCTACTAGCAGCCAAAAGTAAATAATCGAAAACGCTTATTGTGATGTTTTTATAAGGAGTAATCACAGACCTGCCTTTTTGTCCATTCCTTCCTACGTAATGTGATAGAAGGAGATTAACAATCGATGACGCACACCAAGAAGGGTATTATTTCAACTATAGCTATTCAGTACGAGATTTATCTAATTACAGGAGTGACTGAAACATAACCTCATAACATGACAGATAAACAGATTAATCTTTCTCGTCGGTCAAAATATTCCGAGCAAACAGATTTACATCGGACTGATCTGAGCGGAATTACCGAACAGTTCAGATTTACCTCCCCTACCTCTAGATGTAATAAACGAACGATTCAGACTAAAAAGATAAATCGGACGCAAATAACGAACGCAGCTATAGAGTCGGGCGTCAAATTCGCAATGACGTCACCAGTTTGATGGTTTGATCAAATTCAGTTTGACACAGCGCTCATTCATGAAATAGATGAGACGAAATTATGACGTCATTAACGTATTTCTTACCTAATGTGGACGTTAATTTCATTTGTCACTTTTGACAGTTCACTTGTCATATTTTGAAAACAATTGATTATAATTTTGAGGTTAAGTGTGAAATATCATTCAACTAATATAAGACAAACGTAAAACAGTAGAATACCTCACCGATTATGACTTAGGGCCGGTTTTACAAGAGATATTCATACTAGGTATAGTTATTCTGGAGATAAAGTTATACCAGAATTTATACCTAGCTCAAAACCAGTTGGTTTTACGATGCTTTTCTACACCGGTATAGCAATTTTTTAGCGGCAAAGGATGATTAAACAAGTTCTACTTGTTATGATAAACCCAGTAGGCCTATAGCTCTTTTCGCGATCTAAAAAACTGACTTGACTTGACTTAGGCTCGAGATGCAATACAACCATAAAACTTCGGATTTACCGTGCAGAAATATTCATTATTTGCCAACAAAATGAAATACGACCCTGTCAGGGCTAATACTTTTATGGCTTCATTGTATGTCATTATTCCATCCCAGGTAAGGTTAGCTCCTTAGATCGTGAAAAGAACTATACCTGAATTTTATAATGTCAAAAATATCGATGAGGTTCCACTAGTTAATAAGGATGAGATTTTTTTCTAATCCCAAGAGTACGTACTATAAAATATTAAATTCCTCATGATTGTTAATCATTTGCACTATGAATATAGAACGTTAATGCAGGCTCCAGAACTCGAAAAATATCTAAAATTGAAAAACTCGTAACGAGCATATCACTAATATTAAAAATTATATAAGTACATAATAATTAATAAATTATTTGCAATATTTTTAAATTCTTAAAATTCACAAAAAATTCATAGGCTGAGGATACAGTAATGACTGTAATGACTCTTTTGACTCAAGATAGTCTAAGAAATATCAAAAAAACTGATTCATTGCAAAAAACCCTTTTTACAACATTTTTAATTCTTCGTTGTTTAGAAAATAACAACAATAGATACCTATTAAAAAATGGCATCTTACACTTTTATAATCAGGATAGCCTCTTGGACGTTTAATAAAAATCTACGAATTGAAACAATTTTCCAAACGAATACTCTGCTCAATCCCAACAGAAATAAGGATTCCCTAAGGTTAATTTTTATTAAATCAAACAATTTTATTTTGTTAAATCTACATTATATTTAAACTTAAAGTGTATACAGTATTCTGTACACTGTATAAATGGAAAGTTTCTCATTATACCTTCATTCGTTTGAAAAAGCTACTGTGTTAGCGAAACGCGTCACTTTAAGTTTAAGTATAATGTAGATTTAACAAAATAAAATTGTTTGAATATATAATTTACTATGGATCTACATAAAGTAAAAGCCTCATCTATTCAAGGTTAATTTTTATCGGGAAACTACCTCTACAGCAAATATCATACTTACAACAGGAGAATAAACGTTCAAATACAAACAATCTTCAGTTTTGATTAAATTGGGATAGTTACTTTTCTGTTGGCAAACTTTGGTGTTTTTTGTTGTATTCAAAACTCCTTCCCAAGACTCAGGTAATTTTGGAAGCTGTGAACAATATTTTTTATTTCATTGTAATTCACTTATCCATTTGATATGGAAAATAATAACCTGGAATCTGTTTTCGCCGACAGGAGGGGCTGCATATGGAATTTCTTGAAATGCGTAATAATCATTGTTCTCGTAACTTTGTAATACATGTCCACGTATTTTGCCTTCACCCAATTGAACAATGAGATCTTCCTCATTCTATAAGTAAATTTGTACATGGTATTTTTGTTTAATTTTATGGTAACTTACCCCAAACACTGTAGAAAATATACATGTTATAAATAACGTCAATTTCATTTCTACGAATATTCTGTCTCCAATTAAAATCGTTCTGCCCATCTTTATTTAACTGTATTGAAATATTAAAAAATTATCATCAGTTTCGAGTTGAATATATTGTTGATTATTTTAATTTTATTATCTTGATTGACAGAATAATCAGATATGTTTTTTTTAAATAATCAATATTATAACGTAATCTAACTGGAATTACATTTTGTCTTATCATTTTTGCGTCACACTAGATTGAATTAATAATTTCTAATGACAAAAAGTTGGAATTGTTCTTTAATCCGATACTTCAAAAAAATATCAAAATAATATCTATTAGACGTGAGCAGATAAAATTCTAATTGGACGGATATACGTTCAAGACTTAAGAAAGAAATAATTGCATTTTCATCTTCAGTTTGTTTCAAAAAGTACAGAGTATTGGAATGCAATAATCCTTCAGATCCACCACAACGAAATTTTTATCAACTTTCATGAACCTAGAGTTACTAGGTATTAAACTATTGTAAAATATTGGGTACCACTCTGTAATATCCGATTACCATCTGGTTGTTAGAGGATTATTGCATTTAAATATTCTCTGTACTTTTTGAAACAGAGTACCTACTGTGAAATTTAATTTGGAATGTCACATTAATTAGTATTCTGCAGTAATATCATAAAGACTATGAAAGAAGATCGAAATTCATGAATTCCAGTTTCTGGTAATGGTAGGGTGCGCCAGCTTAAACCCAATACCAAAAACATCTGACCGTAGAACAATAATAGCCAATCCTATTCCGTTTTTAAACTAGGAGGAGCATTTTAAGAAACCTCACTTACACCACTAAAAGTTACTAGATAAGGGCCAGTTGTATGTAACGTAGTTTACCAATTGATCAACTGAACCAGGTTCACATGTTGACCATAGTCAAATCAATCAATCAATCGTTGTACGAAAGATGTTCGTGTTGTGATCAGTTGAACCACCAGTCAAATTAATATTTTTGTTGGTTATCCGAATCTCTAGTAACATTCGAAAATTTTATCAATATTGTTGGTACTAACTTGAAAAATCGTCACAGTTTTTGTATACTGTGAAATCGTTAATCAATGACAGTCAATGATCAAAAGCGTGCTTGGCGTTAAATATCATTTAGTGTGTTCTCTTGGAAGTGAAAAGATGGCAGATGAAGAAAACAAGCGTAGGTACTCCAAATGTCAGTGCATCTGAAGAATCGACGCTGATTTCTCTAGTTGCTTAGTATAAAAACGTTATAGAGTGTAAGAAAACGGATGCAGAAAGTTCTCGGCATAAGAAAAATTTGTGGCTTCAGTTGGCCGAAGAATTTGATTTCATCAGTGCCACTACACACCGAACAATTGACGTGCTGTTAAATAAATATGGTAATATTAAAAAAAGAGTCAAGAAAAAGTATGCTGACGAAAAATGTTATGCTCAAGGCACTGGCGGTGGTCCATATAAAAAAATTAAATTGCAGTGCCTTTTGATATTCTGAATCTATCAAAAAACTCATTTTCCGTCTATTCTTCAAAATTATTTTTTCTTGCTCGAAATATGCGAGCGTTTCTCCTTAAACCTAAAACCCAGCATAAAATCTCAATAAGGTATAAAAGTCGTATACAAATAAGTAAATAAATCTTTTTCTACTCCTCTTATCATTTCTAGAAAATCCTCATCATCCGTTAACTCTTCAAAATAATCCACGTTTTCCATTGTAAACAATAAAAAGTTGTAAAATTATAGGTTATATAACAGTCAATTGTAAGTTATGTCACATCAGAATTTGAAGTTTATTCAATGAACTTTAGTTAAACCACCATTTTTGGTGGTTCAGTGAATTGCATAGTTAACTCATGGGTTAACCAATATAATTCTTGACTACGTTTCGTACAACACTTTATACATCAGGTTAACTTTGCTTCATACAACTGGCCCTAAGAGGGTGTTCCGAAAGGGTCGTGTACAGACTTTCCGAACTAACTGACAATTATGTGACATAATATATGTATTATATTGCTCGCAGGTGTCGTGTCGAATGATAGATCTTCTCTATTTACATCCGAGCACGAACTAGGAGTCAAGAGAAGTTTTGATATCGAAAAATACCATAATAATGTACTATAATGTAAGTAAAACTTGATGTATAAATATTCACAATAGTTAGATTTCATTTGGAAATTTATATCATTAATCGAGGGTGAAATTCATAGTCGACACTTGAGGGTCACTCATACTCAAACTCAACTTAGTTTGAGTTTAGCTCGAGGCAACTTTTCATATCCACAGACATTACTCAAGTAATACTTCAATTTGAGGGAAGAAATTTTGGCATCAATGTTATTATTAGGAACTTTTGGTTGCGTTTGGTTAACAATTTTGATTTATGAATGTCCTTTAACGTTCATTTAACCTCTGTTGCACTGCATTTATATTCGAATTTGTATTCAGTTCGTGTATTAGCCCTCTACAAGTATTTTATTATCAGTTTAGTTTTTTACTGTTCATATATAGTTCCTATTTGCTGCGTAAGTTTAATTTTCAAGGTAGTTATACAGCTATAATTATCTCAAAATAATGGTAAATGAGCTGCAAAAACTCATAACATAATAGGGCATGTCTACCAACTTACAAGTTGACACTTATGACATGCATCCTGGTGAAATCAATTATTTATTTGAGATTTGTTATTCAGTTGTTTAATAATCCTTTTCACTATAAACAATCAGATATGGCTTTTAAAACAATATCTTCTGTAAGTTTCTTGTGGCATTACTTATTCTTTTTTCTCTTATTTTTTGGGAATCACACCACAATAATGTTTTTTATTTTTTATTTCGACGTTTCGGTAGCGTTCCAGCTACCGTTGTCAAGATTAATAGTAATAAAATAATTTTTGGTCCCTATCTGACACATCGAAAAAAATATGATTGACAATGTCGAGAATGCACCAAATCAAAATTAAATCCACTTTAACACAATAACCATAAGAACCACCAATTATTAATAGACAAAACTCTGTTAATTCACACTTTAAGTTATTTTCCGATTATAAAAGGCTCGTTGACGAATATGTGGCGTTGAAACATACCTCATACCACTTGATGCCAACGAGAAATCCGTTGAAAATGGAATACTTCATTCCAAAGGAGTGCGTGGTCGAAGATTCCAATGGAACTACAAAATTCAGTGTACTTTTTTATGTTTCCAATGGAAATTTCACTGGACTTTCCTCAAGTGATACTTGCATTAAGGTAACTGAGTTCAGCCGTAACTATATGACATATTGAGTCGATTCCGCTTATACTACGTTTGTCCTTACCTGTGATATCGAGAAAATGTATCGCTAGGTTAAAATGATTCCCTTATAATTACACTTCCAAGATATTTGGTGAAGAGACTCACCACAAGAGGATCTTAAATTCATACTGCTCTCCACGGTGACTTATGAAGTCACTTGATTTTCATTTTTGGCTACGAGAGTTCTGAAAGAACTCGCTTCCATTTCCAATAAATTTCCTTCAGCACAAAAGGCCTTGTAGATGATGTACTTCATGATGCTGATTTCATGTTCGAGCTATCAGTAACTCAATAGAGTTTGTTCAGCCATCCTTTGCCGTTACGTCATACATTGTCCAGCTTGCTCTCTCATTCATGAAATGGATGAGAGGGAATTATGACATCATTAACGTATTTCTTATCTAAGGTCGACATAAATTTTATCTGTTACTTTCGACAGTTCAGTTGTCATATTTTGAAAACAATTCTTAACATAATATGTCATTAATTATAATTTTGAGGTTAAGTGTAAAATAACATTCAAGTAATCAGGGCTATTCTGTAAGTAAAGTGGTTATCGCAGTTGTTAACCATAGCAACTCTGCTAACAACTTTCGATAATGACCTTAGGAACCACTTGCGAAATTTTAGTATTCTCTAATACACGGTTGGCAACTGTTGTTATGATAACAACATGATAACAACCTTCAAGACCCATACGTAAAAATGGACGTGACAGCGCCGCAAAATAGTTCTAATGTGCGCAAAATAGGTCTAGTCGTTTCTTTGCTCTGACAGAGTAAATAATTATAAACTTCAAATATCTTTGTGATTGTTTATTTTTTCGGTAAAGCTGAATTTAAATATATAGTTTAAGATCAAAAATCCTTTTGAAAAACGAATTAAAATAATTTAAAGACAAAATAAATGAAATTTGTAGCTGTATTGAAAAGGTATGATGGATTCTTATTAAGACACGTACAGTAGGATTTATAAAGAATGACCAGAAATTATAATTCTCTATAACAGAAAAAATAACCTAAAATGGTCAACTAAAGTTCTTGTTGTTCTACTACCTAAAGCTAATGTTCACATTTTCTAGTCTCTGAATTGGGTCTGGAATGTTTATATTCTCTTCATCATCCGGGCCAGTGGCCCTAAATCATCCATGTGTATTAGCTTTGATACATATATTGTGCAAAGCAGCACATGCATATAGAATATAGAATAAATAAATAAAAACATTCCAATAAGTGTCTGACGCAAGTAGTTTTCGTTAACAACTCCTCTGGAGCAGTTGCCAGTTAACCACTTCTCATAGCCACTTGTCATTATGCATAGCAACTCTTATAGCGACTTCACTTCAATAGTGAATACCAATTTCGCGTTTAGCAACTGACCTTGAACATAACGACAATTTACAGTTGCTATCCATAACAACTTTGCTTAGTGAATAGCCCTGAATATAAGACATAAGTAAAACAGCAGAATACGTTACCCATTATGACGTAACTGCAAAGAATGGCTGAACAAACTCTACCTATTAAATTCCGCGGGTTTCCGACTACATAAATGGTCATGCAATTGCTTAAAATTTAGACAAAAATATTGTGACCCCCCTTACCCAATTCAATATGAAATATAAATGGACGACACTATCAACAAGGTTTTGGGGTTGTCATGGAATCCATCCTTGGACAAATTTTTTCTCTCCTCACCCAAATTTCCTCATTAAAAACTTCTTCTAAGCGCAACGCCTTCTAGCTCAGATGTTTGGTACATTCGGATACTTCAGCCCATTCACAGATGTAGGAAAGATCTTCATACAAAGTTTGTGGATATCGAAGCTTTTCTTCGAAACGGGAAAAAATGTAAATGTTTGGTAAAAAATAGATGAAAAATGCTGGAGACTGCCTAATCACCCATCCATATGAAATATACTTCACGACATATTCCCATACCTACCAAATAAACACAGAAATTTTCATAGTTTACGTATCTACTTTCACAATAAAACAAATTGTTAGTGGGAACACAATTTATTTTTAAATAGTTTTAAATACAGTAATTTTTAAATCTTAAAATATAGTTGTCATGCAAAAATAACGATTATCAATTTTTTGTGAAGATAAAAATGAAAATGATAACATTTAATGTGCTTAACTTGTCCTACAAAAATACAGCAATATGTGGAAAACTACATCCCTCAAAATTGTATACTTCATTTATAAAATTGATCTTCATCACTAAATTTAGTCAATTTTGTTTTCAAATGTCCAACTGTTTGCAAAACGTCTCCTTTTATGTCGCTAAAATCATAGCCCACAAAATGCTCGGCAAGAATATCACGTAATTTCAATGAAAACATTTCGGTTATGAAGGTGACTAATTCTTTTTTCTTGCTATCCACATTGTTGAAATGCTGAAATAGATATTCACGTTACTAGTGCGTTACTACAAAACCAATGCTACACAATGTTATATATTTGTAATCAGGAAATGCAGGGCTACTCAAAACTATGAAAAAATACATGGTGTCCCATTCGAAATATTGGAGATGCATTTTATTGGGCACTCCCTGTATACAATATTCAGTCTGTTGTTACATTTTTGGTCGGTATCGGTAAAATAATACAACTTTCATTGGAAACTTTTTTAGTATTCTTTTTTTTTAATGAAAATAAGTGGGGGTCAAAATATAATGAGAAACCCCGTAAATTATAGCTTATGATTCAGTCAAGCAAGATCGGCCATGGTTAGTACTTGGATGGGTGACCAAGCTAGGGAAAACGATCGTATAGGGCCCGTACAGCCTGCAACGGACCAGCATATCACAGCTCGCAAGCATTATACCAATGAGCACGAGGTATAATGTAGATATGCCGTCTTTCGGAGGAGACGTAAAACCGAGGTCCCGAGCCCATGGATGTTGGGCTCGTTAAAGAACGCTACCACTGGTTCGAACACTAGTGGGCTCGCCAAAATTACCGGTTAGGGGTAGAGTGCTCCCGGCGTCGGTGATTAGCCTCAGTCGCAGAAATAGGCGGACGTTAAATAACAGAATAAAAAGAATCTATTGAAGCCCTCTGAATCTATATCACATTCTCCAGCCCGACTCTGCTGCAGCTTTGCCTGACTGTTGAGTTTACATTATCTTGCCAAAACCTACTACTGCTGTGACACTTTTACTGTCTTCGCTAATTAGGTCTACCCAAAAGTTGGCGAGTGTCCTCTAATGAACCGTTTCGCCTGTCTCTGTTCTCGTGAGATGAACCTTTGGGGAATAAACTCATTCTTTTCCATGTAACATCGATGGTGAATACAGCATCCATTGAAATTTGGTTTCAAAGAATTAAAAAAAAGGAGTGTTAAGGGGCATCTACCAAATTCGACCTTGCACAATTATGCTTTGTATATTTTTTTGTTTCCCTACGTCCTCACGTTTAAGTTCACATAACGAAAATTTTATTAGAAATATGAAAGCTCCGCAACATGTAGGTAGCCAAGCGGTCCAAGCGGATTTTGGTTCACGTACTACTCTATAAGATTCGTCAGTACTGAACTGGGAGACCGCCGAGACCGGCGAGCGTTGTATCAACAATGGAACGGCACGCGACTACCGAAACAGAGAGACAATGTCAGTCATAGAAGGATAGAAAAGCGAGATATGGATTTCTATCCGATATTTTAGTGGTAGCAACCGAATTTCAATAAGGAATTGTACGGTCATAAGTAATTTGAGGATTCTGAGATTTTTATATAGTATTCATGAAGCTTCAAATTAGACTTCTTATTAATTAGTTTTCCCATTTAATCCATATTTAATTCTTTACAAGGGCTCAAACTTTGCTTAATATGTGTAGTTACCTCGTATTTTTCTCAACAAAATTTGGTTAGCATTTCAAAGTTTTTATTCGATGAGAACTCTAAGTTCAACATTAATCTACATGATATATTTTTTTCTTAATTTTCAATACATCCATTACCTCAAAATTCTTTGCCAAAAATATTTCGATATTTTGTCAAATCGCTGCCGATAGATTCCCCTTAAACTCTGTTCATAGTCATAGTGACTGTAAGATTAATTGATAAAAAGTGAAGACTTGAAAAATTCCGTCAAAGCTACAGTTACCAAATATGCTCGGTATATAATAGTGTTCCTGAATCAATGAAAAATTGCGATTTATCAATGTTTAAATCGCATCTCAAAAACTTTTTATGACCAGACAATAATTATGTAAATATGTATATATTTTTTATTTAATAAGGAATAGATTATTGTATTGTATTTTTGTATTCTCATTAAGTAAGAAATTTTTTTTATTATTTTGTTTCATTGTTTAACTTTTACTATTTAGTTAGAACCTCTACAATTTCTTAAGGGTTAAATGGAAGAGCAGTTTAATGGAGGTTACCATCAATAAACTGAACTTCGCCCTTTATTTTCTCCTACGAATGTTTCAATAATTCATCTTTAAGCTTTTATACATTTGGAAGAAAATAATGAATGCGTTTATTATTTTCAATATCAACATTATAAATGACGGGCCGTGCTTGATAACATAGTTTGGTCTAATAACAAGTGAGTTTTCAGATGGGTATATGGAAGATAAACTACAAAAAAAGTGACGCCAGAAAATACTTACTTCAGCAAACGCATTATAATAATTGATAAGATACTTCAAATCTCTAATAACTTCATTGATGTACATGTATTCTTCTAATTTTAATTTGTTTATTATACCGTCTATGTCAATAACCGGAGAGAAGTAATTCTGCAAATGAAAAATGTTCATTTGAAAACCTCACCTAACTTTTGGAAACAACTTACTCTATCTGAATCTTCGAGTCCATCTAGAATGTCATACTTTTTTAATTCTGTTAATATCTCGCTTAAAACCACAACACCTGCATCAGTAATACCAGATTCATTTTCAAATAATCCCATGTTTTTCTTCGATGGAATTTTTATAATTTTTCGAATGGCTTCTTCTTAAAAATAGACATTTTGTTTAAAACTTTATTAAATCCATTTCTAGTATAGTTAGTTCTTTCCACGATCTCAGAAACTGACCTGTAATGGGAGCATGAAACTCGATCATACATCCATCGAATAATCGAGACTTCATTCGATCGAGTTGAAGCATTTGGCGCACTAAACTCGATCGAGTTCGTATTCCCATTGTATCAAAAAATCGTTGGTCAGCTAACTTCATGGTCGTATTTTTTTAGAGAAGTGACATTTATTATTTGTTGTTATGCTTGTCAGGTGTTTAGTTGGATTTGGTTGACGAAGGGCTATTTGTGTTTAGTGAATACGTTAGATTGGAAACATGAAACACATTGGGAAAATATTTTTAATAGCTCAATGAACCTACTTTTGGGTAGAGTGAATGGATCATTATACACTCGTAATGATCGTCTTTTTCTTACAATACGTAGATTATCTCTTGTTCTAGCGAGCTTTCCATGTATTCCAGTAAATAAAGGAAAAAAGTTAACATAAATTACGCCCTATTTTCATCTTTCGGTTGGAAGTTGCATTTGTTACCTCATTAAACATGAGACAAAGTTCTGCATGAAAACGCGTGCGAGGGCGGAGAAAATAGCCCCAAAAGACCAGAGAAATAGGTTTTCAGTCAATATCTCCTAAAATATGACAGTTAGATATTTTTGATTCGGATAAAAATTAAAGTTCAGTTAATTTTCTACAAAAATGGTCATTATGATTTTTCTCGAAAATTTGACCGGTTTCGAGAAAAACGGCACCAAGCGCACCTCGAATAATGAGCTTCTGTACTGTATGCCGGAGAGCACAGTCCGTGTATTTACACATCAGCGGGGGGACAAATTATTCAATAACTTTGTGAAAAATGCATATTTTCTCATGATTCAAAATTCAGGTGAAAGGGGAATTCTGCTGCTATCATACCCTGTGAATTGAGTCACGCTTGACTCTTTTGGCCCTATCGGAACACGGGTCAAACTTTCTGCTCCCCGGCAATTTTGACCTCGCCAGGAATTTGTTCCTATTTTTTTTGCATTGCACTAATTTACTCAAAATTTTCTTGATTATGTGTCCTCATAAGGTCCTTTGTCATCCCTGAAATTTTTATACCCTAATTTTTTTAATTTTCATTTATCGTTGTTTATAGAATCCCAAACTTTTGCTGTTTTTGGATTCGGGGGGAAATTTTGTGAACAACAATCAATTAAAAATTCATACATTATCCGATTGGTCTCTATGATACGTCATTTGAAAGCTGAGAATGTCTACCTTTCGATTGTGCAATTACTTTTTCTGACGAAGGCGTCCATTTTTCAATAAAATTAGAAAATCAAGGAAAAAACGCACTTTTTTTTGGTGGTTTTTTTCTCCCTGCTCTTTATTTCCAACATTTTAACACCTTAACTAGTGTAATGAGGGAATTTCCACCTTTCCATCGATAGTCATACCTTTGATACCCCGGGGAAAAACCAGTATATCTAAATGTTTACGCTATAATTTATTACTTTCGTTCCTCCGTCGTTCGCCGGGCGTGTGCTCTACGTGGCGCTCGTGTCGTCTGCTCATCTATTTGTGGTTCGTGTGAGTCACGCCAGTGTTCGAATTATAAAGACAGCGATAATATGTTATCCCAAGAGGTAGAATTAGAGAAAACTGTAGACTAAGAAGAAGTTCTTGACGGGGTAGAGCTAGAGGGAGCTCTAGACCCAGAAGAAGTTCTTGACCAAGAATCAGATGATGACTGGTGACGAACAGATTTATGTCATAATTGCAATAAATAAATAAAAAAAATATATATTTTTCTATAATAAATGAAACATGGAGAACGTTTATAACTCGTTATTCAAAAAACCTCAATCAGTCTGGTTGCAAAAAAATTTGCAAAAATTTGCGGAGAATCTGCAAGAAGTTGTTGCTGAGTATTATGGGTAAATACTCTTCACTCTTGAGGCATTTTCAGTTTTCCTCACCAAAAGCCTAATGAACTTCAGTTTTTTGCCACATGTGCAAAGCTGATTGTTGCTAGATTCAGGTCCACTGGTGAGGTCCATCTCGCTAGAATTAATCTTATAGCCCGTTTTCCCAATAAGTATATCTTGAGGCCTCATCTGAGAGGAAAACAAGACCCTCGGAAAGATGAATATCCATCAAAAGTGTCTGGTTACAGGGTTTCTCATTTATGGCACCGAGGATTTTTCCAATCTGTAAAATGTGGTGGCGCCATCTACTATTGGTTTCCACATTCCAAAACATTGAAAATAATGGATTTCCAACACCCCCTAGCTCAAATTTTGTACAAAACTTGCATATTTCACAAGTCTCAAAATTTCCGGTATTTCAATCCGATTTCTTTGCAGAAAATATCAATGCTGCGAAAAAAATCATGGAGACCATCTTTGTAGAAAATGACCTGAACTTCAATTTTTATTTGAACCGAAAATCTCTAACTGCCATATTTTAGGAGATATTGGCTGAAAACCTATTTTCCTGGTCTTTTGGGGCCATTTTCTCCGCCCTCGCACGCGTTTTCATGCAGAACTTTGTCTCATGTTTAATGATGTACCAAATGCTACTTCCAACCGGAAGATGAAAACAGGGCGTCATTAATGTTAACTTTGCCTTTTTTTCCTCCTTCATTTACTGGACTAATGTTACCGCAATCCTACATGAACAATGGGTAGCATTTTAACAATGACCTATAATATTTAATATATTAACAAATTGATGAGTATTGTTTAAAAAAACTAGACGTACCGAATTTCTAATACTTGAGTCAATTTATTCAAAAAAACCACACACGCCAATAATAAACAACAAACTTAACCACATAAATTCAATAGTTCGATCACAGTATTTGTTAGGTATACTGTGGTTCGATCAACTCTACAGCTTAGGAGTCGTCGAGTGATTTCAATCGAGTCGAGAGGCAAAATCGAATTTCGTGGGTGACATCAGGTGACATTTCGATCGACTTGCCAAAATTTGTCGAGTAATCGAGCTTCGTGCTCCCACTATTGATCTGACTTGGGATAATGACATGCGATAAAGCCATAAAAGTATTAGCCGTGACAGGGTCCTATTTATTTCACTGGCAAAGAATAAATTTTCCCCTGAAAACTCTAAGACTTTCGGGTCATTCTTATCATAAATACTTTATTGTGTTGCAATGAGTTATTTGCAAGTGCTGACTCTACATAGTTAATCCGAAAATTTTATGATTTCATCGCATCTCAAGCGTCAAGTCAAGTCAGTTTCTTAGATCGTGAAAAGAACTAGGTCTTCAAATTTGAAGTTTAATCACTTCAATAAAATAGTTACCTGAAATTCCTGAAAGTCCATTCAAAGAAGAGTCTTTATTATCGTTCTTAGATGAATTTTTTCCCCGTTGCAATACTTTGATTGAAGAGGATTTTTGTATGTCGGTCTCCAATTGAGGTAAAGATTCATACAAAGTGGAAGTATCAACAAAAAAAGCTCGGAGATCTTGGGTAGACGTCGAGGCCGGAGACGGTTCACCAAAATCGGAAAAGTTACTACTCAACAACCATTCGTGTACATTCAAATGGGATGAAAGATTGAGCTGGAAAAAATATATCATCAGTTAGATTCGAATACTATCGAAACCTTTCCGTAGAATTCAGGATTCACCTGAATTAGAATATCGTATACTAAGTTCAGTGTGCACCTAAACACGGAATCTGATGTTGAAATTACTGATGGAGATTTTACGACTACCAATAACTTGTGCATCGGTGGAAATAATTTAACTAAAAATAGTATATTCTGCACCAAAATGGTGAAGTCATTATTTTTGCGGAATAAGATGAGAGGCTCATGAATTTCTTCACCACCGTTTAGTATACACTGTGTTATTTATAAGATGCGACATAGGGATTCCTACACAAAATAGTCAACGCGAGACAACTTTTATACCAAATAGCGTTCATAAAAAATAATAGAGAGCTATTGGAACTTTTATAAGGTCAAGCAGTAATAGTGCTGTCCTTATAGTGACATATACGCATGCGCATTTGATGTTTTGAATAAGGGAAACATTATTAAGGTTAGTAGTCCGGGAAAGTAAGGAAGTTAAACATCAAATGTTTCCCATCGCTGATTTTTCATTTTAAATGGAAATATATCGACCCAGCATCACTCTCTTAGATTGTCTAATAATTTCCGCTGGAACTTGCGACGCAGCTTGCAAGCAAAGATCGGACTACCTAAAATTCAAGTGATTTATGCTCATATCATTTCTGGATGTGTTCTTACAAAAAAATCGTAGAGATAAAAATTGCAGCAAATCGTATGCTATTGAAGGTGATGTGATTAGTTTTTCCAAAAAAATTTTTTTCTGATGTTAAATTTCCCAAAAATGGAAAAATTTTTCGAAAATCATATTTTTGGCTGGTAATTATAAATGAAATATTAATATCGAGGTCAAAACATAGATAAACATATAGGGCGAACTTCCAAAAATTTACGTTTTTGCAGGATTTGCAAAATTCAAAATGGCGGCTGCTCAATTTGGAAACAATTTTTTTTTTCAATCGCGTTTAAATTTATGATATCGAGAAGCGGTTGGTTGCAATCGATAGAGTGAAAGTTTATATAAATAACATGAACAAAATTTGAAAATTTTTTTTTGCATAATTTTTTAGAACATTTACCGAAAAAAATTTTTTTTCTCATTTTGGCGTTGAAAAATTTGTTAAAAATATCTTTTCACGTTATAGATATGTTTGTTTTTGAAAGACCAGTATTTTGAAAAAAAAATTTTCAGATGCGACTTTTACAAGCTGAGATAAACAAATTCAAAGTCTGCTAGATACTGTCATAATGTTAATTGAAATTTTCAAATTTTGATCACTTCTCTAGGTTGTTGAATCCCAACTCAACTTAAACACAATTTTTCATTTTTCTACCGTCAATTGGTCCATTCAAAAGAAAACAGTAATCCTAACTCGCTCGGCCAAACGGTGCGGCGGCAGCTGCTTGGGAGTGGTGGGGGATCAGCGCTCGTTCGCAGATCAACGAAGCTTAAACTTTTATTTTGGTTTTCTTTGTAAAAATTGTGCATTTATAGTATGGTTATTATTAATATGATTACATATTGCTAGAAATAAGGTACGATGATATTTATAATTTATATCTATAAATCGATTTATTAAATAAATTATACATAATTCGAAACATAGATACTAAGAATATTTATTTACAAATTAACATCTATTTTCTACAAATTTTCGCTCTTTTTGGTCTCTGAGGAAGTGGCTCTGTACAATTTTCCTCGTCATTATCATTAGCAAAGAAATCCTCATCGATATTATTGCTACTATCAATTGCAAGTTCACAATCAACTAATTGACTCATATCAAAATTTGGCTCATCACTCAGAGATTCATTATTATTCTCGTCATTGTCAAATACCGTACTTACAATTTCGATGTTACAACAGATTTTGCCTTCGCAATTTTTACATAATATCGTACAATGTATGCCAACTTTTTTACAACCACACCTGGTAGTAGAGCACCCTGTGGTACAAATTTGTAGAAAATAGATGTAAATTTGTAAATAGATATTCTTAGTATCCATGTTTCGAATTATGTATAATTTATTTGATAAATGGATTTATAGATATAAATTATAAATATCATCGTACCTTATTTCTAGTAATATGTAATAATATTAATAATAACCATACTATAAATGCACAATTTTTACAAAGGAAACCAAAATAAAAGTTTAAGCTTCGTTGAACTGCGAATAAGCGCTGACCCCCCACCACTACGCCAAGCAGCTGCCGCCGCACCGTTTGGCCAAGCGAGCTAGGATTACTGTTCTCTTTTGAATGGACCAATTGACGGTAGAAAAATGAAAAATTGTGCTTAAGTTGAGTTGGGATTCAACAACCTAGCGAAGTGATCAAAATTTTGAAATTTCAATTAACATTATGACAGTATCTAGCAGACTTTGAATTTGTTTATCTCAGCTTTTAAAAGTCGCATCTGAAATTTTTTTTTCAAAGTACTCCTCTTTCAAAAGCAAACATATTTATAACGTGAAAAGATATTTTTAACAACTTTTTCAACGCCAAAATGAGAAAAAAGTAGATGGAAAAATTTTTTTTGTCGGTAAATGTTCTAAAAAATTAGGTACAAAATTTTTTTTAAATTTTGTTCATGTTATTTATATAAATATAACTTTCACTCTATCGATTGCAACCAACCGCTTCTCGATATCATTGATGTTCATAAATTTAAACGCGATTGAAAAAAAAATTTGTTTCCAATTTGAGCAGCCGCCATTTTGAATTTTGCAAATCTGAAAAAACGTAAATTTTTAGAAGTTCGCCCTCTATGTTTATCTATGTTTTGACCTCGATATTAATATTTTATTTATAATTACCAGCCAAAAATATGATTTTAGAAATTTTTTTCCATTTTTGGAAAATTTAACACCGAAAAATTTTTTTAGGAAAAACTATTTACGTCACCTTCAAGAGCATACGATTTGCTGCAATCTTCATCCCTACGATTTTTTTGTAAGAACACATCCAGAAATGATATGAGCATAAATCACTTGAATTTTAGGTAGTCCGAGCTGTGCTTGCAAGCTGCGTCGCAAGCTCCAGCGGAAATTATTGGACAATCTAAGAGAGTGATGCTGGGTCGATATATTTTCATTCAAAAATGAAAAATCAGCGATGGGAAACTTTTGATGTTTAACAGATTTTTCGACCTTACTTTCCCGGACTATAGTGCTTGTCCTTATTTGTGCGCGATTACTGCAGTGCACTAACCCGACTTTATTTCATGTTTCATATTTATATGTCACAATATGTAGGTGATCTGTGTCATCTGTGACACCTACCTTAATATAATGTCATTATAGAGTTTCATGTTTCAATAACTCCAAATTTTAAGTCTGTTTTAAGGTCGAGCACTATTTATTTAAGGTCATCACAATTACTGCAAGGCAGTAAATTCGTGTTACCAATAACTCTCTAATAACAGATTTGGAAACGTCGTTAAGAAATAAGCTCAAATTCACTTTTAATTTTCTTAAATTTGCTCTAGTTTAATGAAAAAATGGATAGTTATGTTCAAAAAAGTCGAATTCCATTATCATATCACTTTTAAGTACTTTAACTCCGTGGGAAATAGCCAGCAGGTTAAGAACACGGGATGTTTAAAAGCTGAACCTGAAGTATGGCAGTTCGATTCACCGATGTGGTGGAATTTTTTCCTTTTTGCTTTAAGTTCTTTTCCACAATTTTTGTTTGGAGAACATTGAATTAAAATGAAGCAAAGTAATTTGTTTCAATAATCTATTCATTCATTAATAATGTACGGCGGAAAACTGTTTAGCAGCAATAGTCCAGTAACTGAACATCTGAAAATATCGAAAGCTCATGAAAAGTCGCTGGAGACTCCACTTTGGGCTCAATTTGTAGGTCACGGCAGGTGTTTTCAAACGAGAAAAAACTTAACGCAATTGAGTTCACGGAAGGGGGGGAAAATGGCCCCCCAAACCTTGGAAAACAGGTTTCTCCCTAATATCTGGCTCAATATGCCAATGAGAGAAATTTTCTTCAGTTGAAAAATAAAGATCGTCCTATTATCTACAGAAATGGTTCCCATCATTTTTTTCGAAAATTCGATAGTTATCGAGATAATGAGACCTAAAAGTCTCCTCATCTCAGCTACTGCTCTGCCTATAGGAATTCTGCTCTCAATGCATCAACTTGTAAGCGGGCGGACGAATTGTTCCATAACTCGGCAAAAATGACTTTTCCCGATGATTCAAAGTTCATCGCAATGGGAAGACCCGTAGCTATCATTCCATGTGACTCGTTCGTACTTGACAAAAATATTTAAAAGAGCGGTCAAAGTTTTTTCCCACAAGCTTTTGAAACTATTTCATTAATTTGTCCATATTTTTCGGAAAAATAGTCTTTTATCCCAATTTTTGTTTATAATGGAACCTTAGGAATTCCTGAAATTTTTTTTTTATATCTTTTTTGCTTTTTGATGGAAAATCGATTTGTTTATAAATATATTTATTTAAAAAAAAGTCTGGTTTTTACCGGTGTGATCAATTTCCCTGATTTCTGGAAAATGATTGTATTTATTAAAAATCAAAAAGTACATCCGAAGACTAGACATTCTAAGCTTTCACTTTCATAAAGTGTGTACTCTCGTAGGAGCTCTCACTGTTAGTGAATAGACCCCCTGAGGTGTTGTTAACGAAAACCACTTGCGTCAGACACTTATTGGAATGTTTTATGTTTTTATTTATTTATGTGAACAGTTAAATATTTTGAATTTATAAGAATGGTATTTCTAGTACATATAGACTTTTTATTCATTCAATATGTGTGCTGCTAGACAATAAATATGGTTACTTTTTTAGAGAAAATTTAAGAACTGAAAGAAGATACTCGAGAGATTCTAGTAATCCTTTCGAAATTGCCAGATATTACATTTTAAAATTTGTTTATACTGAATAAGGAGATAGCTTTGGAACTTTGAATTAAATCACTTTCTACCTGATGGACAACGGACGACACATATTCCCAATCATTTGAAAGTATTACTCACTTTAAATTTTTATGCCCATGGATATTACCAAGCCAGTGCTGGTACAACTTTACATTTTCCAGCAAGCCAAGCATCAGTTAGTAGAATTGTGACATTGGTTACTGAAACTGTGGACATATTTTTTCCAGGGAAACTAGGTTTCCAAATACAGAAGATAAAGTTACTCACTTTCCTTCCATAATTTCAATTTAGCTTTACCGAAAAAATAAACAACCACAAAAATATCTGAAGTTTACATTTGTTTACTCTGTGAAAGCAAAAAAACGACCTATTTTCCGCACATCAGAATTATTTTGCGGCGCTGTCACGTCCATTTTCACGTATGGGTCTTGAAGGTTGTTATCATAACAACAGTTGCCAACCGTGTATTAGAGAATACTAAAATTTCGCAAGTGGTTCCTAAGGTCATTATCGAAAGTTGATAGCAGAGTTGCTTTGGTTAACAACTGCGATAACCACTTTACTGAGAGAATAGCCCTGAATATATTTAAAAAAAATGTCTGAGATCATTCAAAAACTCCTAAGGTTCCATTATAAACAAAAATAAGTATAAAAGACTGTTTCAAAAATATATGAACAAATCAATAAAATAGTCTCAAAATCTTGTGGAAAAAAACTTTGATCGCTTTTTAAAAGATTTTTGTCAAGTGCGAACGAGCTGCAAGTCACATGGAATGCTACGGGTCTTCTCATTGCGATGAACTTTGAATCATCGTGAAAAGTCAATATTTTGCCGAGTTATGGAACAATTCGTCCACCCGCTTACACGTTAATGCATAGACAGCAGAATTCTTATAGGCAGAGCAGCAGCTGAGATGAGGAGACTTTTAGGTCTCATTATCTCGATAACTATCCAATTTTCAAAAAACTTGATAGAGACCATTTCTGTTGATAATAAGACGATCTTTATTTTTCATTGGAAAAAAAATTCTTTAATTCACATATTAAGTCAGATATTAGCGAGAAGCCTGTTTTCCAGGGTCCGTAAACTCAATCGCGTTAAGTTTTTTCCCCTTCAAAAACACCTGCCGTGACCTACAAATTGAGCCCAAAAAGAAGTCTTCCGGGACTTTTCAGGAGCTTTGTCCCTTCATTTACTGGACTACAAACGGAGAACAATTTTATCATTTAATTGAATAAATAAATTTTGAAACAAATAAGTTTGCTTCATTTCAAATTTATTGTTTCTCAGACAAAAATTGTGGAGAAAGAACTGAAAACAAAAAAATGTCACTACAGCGGCGAATCGAACCGCCATACTTCAGGTTTAACTTTAAAATTTCCCGAGTCCCTACCCTGCTGGTTATCTCCTAATCGTTTGAAAGTATTCGAAAGTGGTATGAAAATGGAATTCGACTTTTTGAAACATAACTATCCATTTTTTCATTAAAATAGAGCGAATTTATGGAAATTGAAAGTTCATTTGAACTTATATTAAAATATTTCAACGACCTTTCCAAATCTGTTATTATTTCCTCCATTTGGTAGAAAAATGAAAAGACAAACTCCTGCGTAAACAAAGTTATGTTGCACAATTTTCTGTTAAACTACCATCTCCGGATTCTCAAAATATATGAATTTGTCCATCATTGACCCAGTTTAACAATACAAAAGAAAAAAGGAAAAAAGGGAACATAAACCACTAATAGATTAATTTAACTTCTCAGTTGGCTATAATACGCAATTATTGTCAACGTCACAACTAGTAGTGGAAAAAACTCTTAAGCCAGCTTTCGATCATGACCGACTTTAAAAAGTGCAAATATATTTCGTCTTGTATTTTCATGTTTGAAGTCACACCCACTGATCATCAACACTGACTCACCCCATAATCTAAAACATTTCTTACTTTAAATTATCTTTGTCGTACCTCAAGCTCCGCTTCTGGAGTAATATCCTGAAGAATTTTCGTATCACCAGATTTCTTAGTCCCGGCTACATTGATATTAGCCCAGTATCTGTCGTTAGTAGCTTGTGCTTTGTTAACATTTTGTGCAGTTTCCAAAAATTCAATGGCTCTTGGACTTGATATAGTGCCACCATCGTTACTGTCTCTTTTTGGTACGTTATAACTTCCTGGTTTCATGTAGACCTTCAAAAAATTACATCCTAACAGTTTTATGATGCTTTTCTAGAATATTGATCCAACACAATAAGGGGGCGTCCATTAATTACGTGAGTGGTTCTAGGGGGGCGATTAAGCTTAATCTTCCGAAATATTACTTAGGGAGGAGGAAGGGGTCTTGGCAAATATCACCTAATTATTTTTCTCGCAGAAAACGGTGTAAAATTGCGAGAGAAGTAATTTCTAGAATACAATATGGCCAAATCTCAGAAAATAGTACGCGAGCGACAACGGCTTAGTGGCTAATTCAAAGCGAAGTTGAAGGAGCAGATGATTTTATTGGATATGTTGGTTCCAGTAGTCACTGTTGAGGCCAAGCACGAATCTCCATGGACTGAATTAGAATGAATATTTCCTTGATTTTTGTTTGATTCTTCACTTTTATGATTGTGATTTCAAATTACGTTAATATTTAAAAATACTAGTCTTTGCTAGTCTTCAATAGAAGTAATAGAACAAGTTTTTCTCTCAATAATCCAACACGTTTGCAGTCCAAAAAGAAGTTTCGAAGAATCTCGAATCTCGCGTGAGATTAGGGGAGTGAGTTGAGGAAAATCTTACGATATCTTACCAAGGAGGGAGGGGGGGTCTAAAAATTCTCAAACACGCCTCACGTGATTAATGGACGCCCCCTAAGCTTCAAGTCGATAGGTTATTCAATGACGGCTATTACATCCAATGGTATTTCTATTGACTATTTCACTAGAGTAAATTGATAACTGACAAAATTTGAAGGTTTTGAACTGGCAATTTTTTGTCTTGTCGCGGCAATTTTTTGACGTTTAATACAGGGTGTTTCAAAAAAAGGTAACACCGTCTCTAGGATAGGTAAACAACAGAAAAATAATTGGGGTTGGCTCAGTGAAATTTTTTTCTAACGCCATCCGTTTTCAAGATAAAGGGCGTTGAAGAAAATGAAAAATTACACATTTCTTACGATTTTGCCGAAACTACTGGCACCATTGCAATGAAATTTCATACGAATATGTTTTGGAAGCTGATATATCCCATGAATTTGTTTTTATATCTAACTCTCATAGAGGGCGCTAGTTACACGATTCATACAACGTATTATTCAACATAACTTTTTTAAGGGTAGAATTATTAGTCAAAACTCCAAGTGAACATAAACATCGTTTAATTTTACACCAAAAAGGTACTCTTGGTAAAACTCGATATTATGTACCGTTTTCGGAATATTTTGATTTGAAAATTATGAAGTAATAATCGCTCCTGGTATAAACTAATGATAAAGTTCGCTTTTCTCTAAGTTTGCCATGTAAAATTGACATTTATTGATTGTTATGACAATAAGTCAACAATAAATAGAGTTTTGAAACCTTGTTATTTGTAAAATTAGATATTGTTAAACAAAATGTACTCAAATGTTGAATACACCGACATGTTATTAACTTTAGGCGAGTGTTTAGGAAACTCTAGTGCAGCTTTTACGCGTTATGCAGAAAAGTTTCCTAGAAGAAACTTACCAAGTAAAAAAACATTTAGAGCAGTTGAACGACGTTGTCGAGAAACTGGGAATGTAAGACCAAAGAAAATAAATTCAGGTAGACCAAGAACAACAAGAACAATTAATAAAGAAAATATTATTTTAAATTTAGTTGATCAAAATCCAACATTAAGTGTAAGGAATATGGTAAGACAAACAAATACATCTTCTTCAACTACTTGGCGGATACTTAAAGAGCAGCAGCTACATCCTTACCATTACAGACAAGTTCAAGAACTCTTGCCGAACGATCTACCGGTTAGAGTCGATTTTTGTGAAACATTGCGAGAAAGGACAGCCCTCAATCCAAATTTTTTAAAATGTATTCTTTTTACGGACGAGGCCACCTTTACGCGACAAGGTATGTTTAACTCCCATAACGCACACTACTGGTGTGATGAGAATCCACAAGCCAAAAGGGTATCACATTACCAACACTCATTTAAAGTTAATGTTTGGGCAGCAACTTTAGGTAACAGATTAATAGGTTATCATATTCTACCTGGAAATTTAAGTGGTGATATGTACCTTGATTTTTTAAATAATCACTTATTTGAGATATTAGAAGATTTATCGATAAATGAGCGAACATCATTATTTTTTATGCATGATGGAGCTCCACCGCACTTTGATAGAAGGTGTCGTAATTGGTTGAGTAACAATTTTCGGAATCGATGGATTGGTAGAGGTGCAGAAGCTCCGATTCATTGGCCTCCTCGGTCATGCGATTTTAATCCTTTGGACTACACAGTCTGGTCGTATATTAAGGAAAAAGTCTATGCTACAGAGGTAAATTCTCGTCAAGAATTAATAGACAGAATTAAACGTCACTTTAATGACATCATAGATGATCCCCAACCGTTAAGAAGATTAATGGATTCTTTAGAAAAAAGGATAGACTTGTGTATTCGTGAAAACGGAGGACATTTTGAACATTTACTCTAATTGAATTTTATGTTATGTTCTTTGTCTTTATTTTAATTTTCTTATTGTAAGTTTTTTTAATTAATAAATTTATCATTAACTTATACGAGGAGCGGTTATTACTTCATAATTTTCAAATCAAAATATTCCGTAAACGGTACATAATATCGAGTTTTACCAAGAGTACCTTTTTGGTGTAGAATTAAACGATGTTTATGTTCACTTGGAGTTTTGACTAATAATTCTACCCTAAAAAAAGTTATGTTGAATAATACGTTGTATGAATCGTGTAACTAGCGCCCTCTATGAGAGTTAGTTATAAAAACAAATTCATGGGATATATCAGCTTCCAAAACATATTCGTATAAAATTTCATTACAATGGTGCCAGTAGTTTCGGCAAAATCGTAAGAAATGTGTAATTTTTTATTTTCTTCAACGCCCTTTATCTTGAAAACGGATGGCGTTAGAAAAAAATTTTACTAAGCAAACCCCAATTATTTTTCAGTTTTTTACCTATCCTAGAGACGGTGTTACCTTTTTTTGAAACACCCTGTATATCAAATCTATGTGTATAAAATTCTATCACTCTGTGATGAAATTCAATATAAAATCTTTTTTAGTGGTTTCTAAGGAAACTAAGTTGTTTATTCATTTATTTAACTGTCTAAAAATTATTAAAACTGTTTCAAAAATTTAAATAAGTATTATTAACATGAATAATACAAAATTTGGAAATAATTCAATAAATGAAATAGAGAGTACAATTAAGCAAAGTACAATGAAGACAAAAAGTCTGCGTGGGAACAGTTTAGAATGTTTCTGGACGCACGTGATTATACGTTAGAAAAGGATACTTAACTGGATACTGAACAAGTTATAGCAAAAATTCTTGAAGATTATGGTTTTAACATGAAAAAAAGATATGGAACTGATTATACGTTGAAGCTAGTGTGAAAATACTTTGGAATACGACTGCTCAAATAACTCAGGAAAAATATTTTCTAGAATTTAACATCAAAATTGATCCATTTAAAGATATTACCTATAAATTTGCTATATTGGCCAAGGATAAAAAAAGTAAAAAGCTTCAGGCTGAACCTGAAACCAGAAAAAGAAGTTCTAACGCGTTTACCAAAGGAGAATTAATGGAAATGGTAGAAAGCTATTCTGAAGATAATCCTGATGGGTTACAAAAAAAGTGTTTTCATTTATGTTCGTTCGAATTAGCATGGCGTGGAAATGAAGCTGCTTATTGCGATATTAATTACTTTAAAAAAGAATAAGATAATAAAGGTAATTTTACTGGTAGGGTAGAATATAATCCAATCTTTTCCAAAACGACACAAGGAGGATCAAAAGCTTTATCTGGCAGTAAGTGAAGTGAAGAAAAAAGAGGATCCAATCCCTATCTAACAACAACAAGATTATTTTCAACAGTACATCCAAATTGGGAGAAAGGAATATGGTACAAAAATTCACCATTGAGAATGAATACAATTTCAAAGTGGACGAGAATATCGGCAGAATCAATTGGTATAGACACAAAAAAAATAAAAATAACCAATCATTCACATAGAGCTTCTGCAATATCTGCATTAGCAAAAGAAGGAGTTGGTGAACAAGAAGTAATTAAGCTTACAGGACATTCTTCTGCCCATACTTTGAAACCATATTTACAATTAAATGAACACCATTTCCAACTTATAGAGAACCTTCAAGGAAATAAAAATAAAGAAAAGGAATCCTCAGTTTCTTACTTAAATTCATCACAGGTTATGATGCAAAACAATCCCCAAAATAATGCTACAACGTACAATTATAATAATTGTACTTTTTACATAAATAAGTGATTTTTTTTCATCATGTTATTATTATTTGGCTTTGTATAATTGAAGTTTGCAATAAATAAAACGTTTAAACATATGTTTTTTCAGTTTTTCTCTCGTAAAATAGTCATGTCTAATACCACTCAATTAAAAATTTTGTAAGGTGAAATTTTTCTCTTGTATTCGAGTTTGTTGCTTTTAGGTAATTTTGCTCATGACATTCAATCCAAAACCACAAGCCCTCGGCCTGCAGCCTTGGGCTATTATCAAGCAACACGCTTTCATCATTCTCTATGACAAAATTATCTCGGTATTACCAAGACCCTAGGGGTATTACCACTGAATATACTGTATTTTTCCAAACTCACCCTCCTTTCTTCTTCTGAATCGAGTCCCTCTTTCGTAGTACAAAAATCTCCTGAATATGTTTGATTTGCTTGATCGACTGTTTCAGTTGTCGGAGTAGTTGGGAGTCGAATGATCCCTCGAACGTTTTTCGATCTTGAATTGTTTATGGATATGTTGGTCAAAGTTGAAGTGGTAACGTTCTGAACGGTCGAACACTTTTTCTCAGCATTCTCGGTCGTGTGAGTCTTTATTATACTTACCTAAGCCATCAAAATATTTTTAATACAAGAAAATAATACAGGAAATTCCCCAAAAATGAATGCACATTTTAAAGTGCCTTAAGACATTTTGATCTAATAGTTTTCTCAAAATATTTCTAGTTGCAGCGAAGGCACATACCTGAGGTGAAACAAGATTGTTATCTAAATTGTAGAACACTCTAGTCAATTGCGATGCCAGTTCCATGGTCTCCTTCTCCCATCTCACGTAACAAGCTCGGAATTCGGGCGTAAGCTCTTTCTCAATTTTTCCAAGACTAGATCCGTCCCTGTTCTCCCAGTATCCTTTAAGGATGTGCCAACAATTCGTGAGACGAACAAAAGCGTAAATAAAATCTTTAGTGGCCCAAGGAATGCCTAAAATTATTATTAAACATCAACATTATATGTGAAATTTGGAGTTATGTAACAGCTGACTATAACTAATGGCTAATATCTATTGGCGTTCCAAAAATATAGTTTTTTTGGTGACTGTCGATGATTGTAGTAGTATAAGTTTTTTTGAGAGTTGCTAAATTGTCTTGAAAATAAAATAACTAGTGTCAAAATAGTATATATTAAATAACAAGTGTCAAAAACGTTACTTTAGTCACGAGTTTTCTGAGACAAGAGTGAAGCGAAGCAGAACGCCTTATGAAACGAGTGACTGGAGATGTTTTTGACCTAGGTGCTCACTATACTTTTTCTCCGCCCTCGGGAAAAATAGTTATATGATATTATTTCAATTATATTCACAATATGACTGACGTGTCATTGAAAAGTCAAATAACACACAACTACAAAATAGTCGCGGAATATTAAATATAAATTACAGAGGATACACTTGATGTGACGTTCAAGAAACAAAAGATAAACGAGATGTGACTTTTTAAAGTGACGTTTTGCGAATGTCAAACCCGTGTTTAAAAAGCGGTTTTGGTGACGGAAGTAGGAGAAAATATTTATGGAACAAATCTAATGGAGATGTTCATAACAAAAATTTACAAAACGCACCTATCATCTAATTATTTTGAATAATCATTTGCTATGCACAAATTCAGTGTTTTTATAGTTGAGTTAACACTGATTTAGCAAGGAAAATAATTCGTTCTGCTTCCTGGATCCTATATTCCATATTCTCATGTGTGTTCAGTAGGGTTTTAGATCTCCACTCAAAAATTAAGTATTCCGCAAACCGCTAGGAAATTTTGACTTTCCATGCAAAATTCGATAAAGAAAAAGACAACATATCCTGACTATAAGGTAGTAATATTTTCTTCCACTGGTTTATATCCGTATTTGTATTTTTCTCTCGATTTTTTTGGCAATGATTCGAATGCAGAAGTATTCACTGCCTCGATCAGCTTTTGAGGAGTCCCAGAAATGGAAAATCCATTATCACATTCTTTTATTTTCGCGACCTCCAGCAATTACGCATTACAAAATACCATTTATTTGTGAATAAAATATGTTCGAAAGTGATTGATATCTGCCGCATTTCAAACGATTTGCAGAAAAATAGTATTTTCACCATATGAGAAAAGCCACATTTCTGAACACGCGCCTGACGTGCCTTGACAATCTTTACAGTCATCCAGAGTCATATTTCATTCACATTCCCCGTTAAACCCGGTTAGAGTATAGTTGAAATAATACCCTTCTTGGTGTGCGTCATCGATTGTTAATGTCTTTCTGAAACATTACGTAGGAAAAAATGGAAAAAAAGGCAGCTCTGTGATTAATCCTGATCAAAATATCACAATAATAAACCGTTTAAATGTATTACAAACGTTAACCCTAATCTTTGACCTACAAAAATTTGATTGGTTGATGTTTAGATTACGCTCAAGCTCAACCTATCAATCGAGAGTTTAAAATACTATGAAGGCGTTACATTCGTAGCGCAATAAGTCTTACGTTTTTTTCTACTCTCACACTGACAGTTCTGGACAGGTCTGTACTTTCTTGTTTACGGTCAATTATTATTTATGGAAAGTGAATATTAATCTTATTGTTTTTGATTATTAATTGCATAGCTTTTTCGAATTTGGCTAAATACAATCCTGATGATCTTATTTATCAAATTTAAGGTTAGCTATATGTCAAAATAGCAAATAAAATAAACGACATGCCGAAAACCCGGATATACGTCACAATCGATGACGCACACCAAGAAGGGTATTATTTTAACTATATCTCGGTGAAGGTGGTGGGAGGCAACTACGTCATAATGACGTCAACATTAACCATTTTTGAAATCTTATTTCCTTCACTTTACGTATACCCGTGGTTTACCCACTGTGATGTAAATATAACCTAAGATTTATTTTTAATCCGAGAGAAAAAATATTTGTTGTTTGTAATCCTAATTATTATTGTTCATGTCTATGAAAATTAAATATGGAAAAATTAAGTTGTGTGCAACCATGTTCTTAATGGATGATCTGACCCCTGTTCTGCTAAAAAATACTTCACTCTCCTAATCTTTACCATTTCGTAATATTTGTACATTTTCCTGTGTATTTCGTACTTCAACATCCACTCCATTAATTTCTAATTTGAATGCTTCCATATTATTTCTCCATCTATATTATTTTGTAAGCAAATCTTCAAGTTCAGCCATAGAGCACTTACTTTCTCTATGACATAAAATACTTCAGAATTGTATGCTCTACGAGTTCAACTTTAACCACCTTCACCTATTATGGAGATGGTAAACCCAAAGGCAGGTAGGGGAGGTGTACCCAAACGGAAATGGCGTCACGGTTAAACTCAATGAAATGGAATTATCAGCTTAAACCATGACGGATAATGTGAATGAAATATACCTTAGGATTGTTATGCTACCCTACCCGGTAAACAATGTGCTATTGTGAAAATTTTCACCTGTTGCTCCATTATTAAACCAATTTCAGCAGCAAAATTTATCTCACTTTGTTAGCCAAATATCACCAATCAAGCAGTCATCAAAAAAACGTCAATATGTCCAGAATTACGTGAGATATCAGTTCTCAGCTTTGACAGGCCAATAAGTTATCTTGTTCGCCTTTATAAAGGTAGTTAAAATTATACCATTTCTTTCGGAATTCCTCAGGAAAAAATCATACATAGCGCCCTCTAAGAAAGTGTTGCTTTTGTTTTTTTAGAGAGCATTTACTGTGAATTTGCTTCGATTTATTTCTGTTCTAATCGTAATACATTTTTGGAATTAGCTAAAGGAAATCCGAAATTTGAAAATACTGAAGTCAAAAATCCACCTAATTATTCTGTTTATTTAAAAATGAATTCAAGCTTCAATTTTATGGTCACACAGTATTTACCTTGAGAGTGAATATTCGATATAGTTGTGCATGGTTTCAATATCTCCGATCTTGTTCTAATACAGAGATTCTGTATGTTTCTAAAACACGGTCGATTCCTATTTCGATAAGCGATTTGCTCTGCTGTCAAACAACTCCGTTCTAAAAACTTGACGAAGTTATCCGGAGTTGTAGTTTCCGAATTATCCTAAAATAAGATAAACGTTGAAATTATATTGAAAATTGTTTTGCAAAAATACAAACCGTTAAAAGCAGTTCACTAGCCGGGGGAGTAATTTGACCGTAATCATAATTAGACGTTTCATTTATACGTTCAATATCACTATTTTCTTCTTGTGAACCAGCTTTCTCTCTTTTTTCCCTAGCAACTCCACCAAAGATGACGTCGGTACTGGTTACCGAGGCAGTACCATAAATTGGTGTACTACTATTTACGTGACTTATTGGTACCGAATATTGATTGCCCATGTTATATTGCGTGTACTGATAATGCTGTAAATAAGGTCTTGGTACCGGAGGAGGTGGGTACGTCAACAAGGAAGGTACTGGAGTTCTGTAACCAACAGCTGGATAATAGGTTGGATAAACGTTATTTTGACAATTGCACATGTGATGCATGTGCAAATGAACGTTCTGTTGTTGACTGGTACTGCTTTCGGTACGGTTTTGGTCCATGTGATTTATCTGGCTGAATATTTTCAAATAAATCGTCAGATAGTAGGTATCCTTAAAAATAGAATATGTATTTAAAACTAATATCCAAATTCAGATCCAAGGTGAGGTTTTTTTCATATGATTGTTTTTTTTTCTCATCCCAAGTGCCACGATATCTTAAGATATCGATTGAACCAAGCGATAAGCCTAGTTAGTCTGGAAGCGGTCAATGCTGCCTTGTGCAATAATAGGTCCAAGGACGAAAAAGTGATATTCTTATGTATTTTGAACGGCTGAATCCGAATGTGACCCGCGTTTTTGCAAAAAAACCGGTAAATCACAATTGCTCAAACAAATTATAAACAAATGGTTTTTTCGGCACGGAAAATTTGTAATGAAAAGGTTTACTGTCATTTCATCGTGCAGTGCTTATTTACAAAATTATAAATTTTTCAAAGGTCGGAAAATCGACAATTTTTACCTACTTTCGATGTTAATAACTTTTGACCTATACTGAACATTTTTCAAAATTGAAAAATACCACCTGTTCTTTGAACCTTACTCCACATATTGGTCTACTCAGATATCAGCGCCAGTCCAGCGTTTGGCACTTATTGCGATTGATAATTATTGAGCGCTTTTTTAACGTTGCAGGCAAGCCTCGATCACCGATCACCTATATTTAGCATTAACAAACAATACTATAGGATTTTCACGATAAAAAGGCGCTGATGTCATTTTTAGTTAATTTCCTGCTTATCAGAATAAATATTAATTTACCAACCGTAAATACAATTTATACCCTACACCACCAAGTGGTAGAAGGGCTTTAAGATTATATATAATAAATACAATTTATCCTCAACAGTAATAAGATTCTCTATTTATATTCATCATTATTAAAAACTGTCAATCTAGCATGAGATTGACTTTTCTAGTTTTCGTTAAGTGAAGAAAAAAGCTACAGCTTGGCAACATCACAACATTTTGTTTCGCAACGTCATCGTCTTTTTATCGTTAATAAACTATACCAATAAATTGCTATCACTTTCAAAGTGATTCAAACTATACGCAGGAATTGTGTAGTTCAGAGAGATGATAGACCATTCCTGAAAACGGGACTTTGATATGGCGCCTAGATTGTAATGGAGGGCAACCGAATCGATTTGCCGAAATTCAACCTTGTGTTTTTTTGTTTTATAAATAGAAATTTACTGAGGCCCGGTTTATCAATAGCCAATATCATCCATCAGTTAAGTATCCGTCAGATAAAAGTAACTAGCAGATAAAGTTCGAGTTTGTTTGGAAGCCGTTTATCAACTCGTTTTTATTCTCTAGTTTGTAAACTGACAGAAAATGAAAGTTGGCAATGCTGACGAATGAATATAAGCAATCTCATTGGTTGTTACAAGAACAAGGTCATGTCACATCAATTGATATTTTTGTTAGGTAATTGGTGAATGTTTATCCAAAGGTTTATGTGTTTTTATTTTTCTTTCTTGAAGAGTTTTTGGTTGTTGAAAAATATGAATTTTCTATATGATTATATTCTGGATTGCGACGAAGATATTGTGCAAGTTCTTGAGTACGAAAGAAGGCCTTATACAGTTAGGGAAAGAGTGGACAATTTCGAAAAGTGGGACGACCATGATTTTCATGCAAGATTTAAGATGACAAAAAAGACTGTTCCGTCAATATTAGAACTGATTGAGGATTCACTTGAGTGTCGAACTGATATGTAGGTGATCCAAGCCTCTTCATTTGAGTTCCAGGCTATCCTATCCGTTTTTTCATTTTTTTTTTCATATATATGTTCATTTGCAATTTTTAAAAGCAAATTTCTCTCCTTTGCTGTGAAATTGCATCCTCTCTTTTAAGTAGTACTAGTACTTTTAACTTTTTACTTTGCTCAAAACCCAAGTAAATTTGACACAACACAACGGAATCAAAACTAAAAAGTGAGGTTATGTAATAGACCTTAACCATGCCTTAACCTTCAGATATCGACCTATCCGCCAGTTTAAACTGACAGATAAATATTTGACATTTTATCTGCCAGATAAAGTTATCCTGTTGTTGATAAACCGACCTTTCCAAAATAACTGGTAGTTA
The DNA here is from genome assembly GCA_910591685.1 of Galerucella tenella. NCBI lineage: Eukaryota > Metazoa > Arthropoda > Insecta > Coleoptera > Chrysomelidae > Galerucella > Galerucella tenella. The sequence goes on from CAJUYH010000568.1 coordinate 38,719, forward strand.
AGCATTAACTGACGGATAAATTGCTATAGATAAACCGGGCCTCATATAGGTAGACTAACTAACATTTGATAAAATGTCGAGGAGAACACAAGTTTGAATTTTGTTATCCCTGAGGAGGGCCTGTTTTAAAGCACTTATCCAAGTATTGCGACTCTGATCAGAGAGATCGGTTGAATAGTCGCCTCGTTTTGTTATAACAGCCGGAAATCGGGAAAATATACCTTTTCTCCATCCATTCCACAATTAACAACACTACATGACGATCATTTTAGGATTATTTTAGGAACTTGAATATAAGGGAACAAAGATATGGAGCTCTTTAAGTCAGGTATTTGCAAACATGCTTGGGAAGAGGGGCATGAAATTCAATGGGATTCGACAAAAATAATATTGAAAAAGCCCAATAAAAAAAGATGAAAGATCAAAGAAAATGCTTTAATAACAACTAATTGCGGATAAATGTGGAGCCGAATGAAGTCAAATTTGGTTACCAATGCTAGAAAGAGAAATCACCGATAATCAATTACCTTCGTTATCAGGATAGCATTATAAGTTTTCATCCAGGTTTTCTTATGATTTATCATTGGAATAGTTGTTAATCGATACACACTCCAATATACAAAATCACAAAACTGAGTTATACATGTTTTGGAAACAAAAATAATCATACACAAAAAAGTAACAACAAACGCGTTTTATTTACCACATTTCCAATATAAGCGAAAAAAAGCGCTATCCCAATAAAACCTTTCCTGGAACGTGCACTTCACTGGATCCCATTCCCAGTAGACTATCATATCGTTGGAGTGTCATAAAATAAAATATTTTATCTACGACCACCTTAGAAATTAGACATTTACGAACCAAAAAAATTTTTAAAAACTAATTCATCCCGACAACGGTAGCTGGAACGCTACCGAAACGTCGTAATAAAAATATAAAGACCTAATATTGTGGTTTGATTCCCAAAAAATAAGAAAAAAGAAAAAAACCCATTTTAGGATACGGAGATTCTATATTTGATATACGCAATGTTGCCAGATTTCCCGTTCATCTTATACTATTCAAAAGGTTGGTTTTTCAAATTCTTCTACCTGTATTCTCAGTCGTTATTGGAATCCCCAATTTAATATGAGTTCAACCATATGTAACACTTATGCTTTCATGTAGTCTGGAAGGTCTAAAATACATAAAACATAAATCTGGCATCGCCTATTTATAAACAGAATTTTTGAAGTATTCTCAGTAAAAATAATATTTAGGATTGAAATCCTGTAAACGTCGAGGCCATTTAATTCTACCCCGTCTACCAGTCCATCTTCCGGGAAATATCTCATCTATATAACCAAAATGAGCTGGAGCTCCAGCTTGTTAAAATCATACAAGTTTCTCAGTGTGGTTTAATTTCTAAGTAGAAGTTCATATTCATCTAACGTCAAATTTCCTTCGATAAAGAATTACCCAATTTACAAAATCACAGCATCCTATATTTGAACATTTAAATTTCCTAAAATCTACATATTCTGCACTGTTTTATATCTTTAAGACCTTATATTCTGAATAAAATCGTAAGTGTTCCATATGGTTGAAGTCGTATTTGATAGGAAATTCTAATAATGACTGAGTATACAGGGTGATAAATTTGAAAAACCAAAGTTACTAACAATATAAAAAACAGCAAATCTGGCAACATTGCAAATATCAAATCTGGATACTCTCCGTATTCCAAATTGAGCGTACCTCAAATTTTGTACAATTAGGACTAGCAGTTTACGAGATAATTAGCCATTTCCAGACTTTTTTGCCACTCTGTATACTTTTGAATTACTACATCTTCTTTTTGGTGCACAAACTGTATGAAAATACTTAATAACTATTCAAATCCAGATTCAGGAGTCCATCCGTCCCTCAAAATGTGGTTGGAATAAAGTGAAGGTTTTCAAAGCACTCCGTAATATGCATACATATAAAGCACTAATAAAATTGTTGAAAATAATTTTAAATATTGTTTACTATTGAATAGACAATGCAAAAGTAGCCAGCCGTCGAAATTGTTATATTAGCCCATAATATAAGGTCACGTAATCTGTTCTTTTTTTAATTTCTTGGGAAATTAAACCACAATATTTTTAAATTCTTTATTTCAACGTTTCGGTAGCGTTCCCAAGAAATTAAAAAAAGAATGAATAATATACCACAAGGAACATACAGAAGATGTCACGTAATCTGGATTGCCCAATACTTCAATATTTGATAATTGAATGACAACGCTGTACTTGAAACGATGAGTATGAACTCAATCGTTAATTTTTCTCAGTTATTAGAAATTCTATGAAAAAATTGTTTCAGAACTTGAAAGTGAGCAAAACTTTATGGTATCAATAATGTAACTTATCTTTACCAGTTATTTCTCAATTTACATCTCCAACTACCCCTTAATCTTAAATAACAAATACATATATTTTTTCACCACTTACCTTTTATTCTTTACTTTCTACAAGTTATAAAGCTTATTAACATTAAAACTCGAAATTAAAAACGTTAACATTAGATTTGTCTGTGCAGACAACAAACTGTCAAAATTTTATTTGATGACAGTGAATGTTTGACAACTGACTAGATTTGAGTAGTACAATAAATTCCTTCGAAATGCTTCAAAATGACAATTAATCAGCTGCGTTGATGGGACTTTTTTCTAAATGACAGAGTATAAACCATTTAAGCCTGCTTCACAATTGGGAGCGGGATAGAAGAGAAAATAGAGTTGGAGTAGAATTCCACAATAGGACATGATTATGAACACTAACTTGTTAACACTGCGATTATTACTAGATCGTTGAATAAATTTGGCTTAAATTGGTGAATATAAACAAGAAATTATTAAAATGAAATGCACTTGGTGGTCAAGCTTTAATTGTAGTTTTATTTTGAAAAAAGTTACTTATACCATTTCTATTCATGACCTCAATTTAAATTTAGGTTGTTTATAAAATTAGGTCGGGAAATATAGACGAAAAATATAGACCGACGAATGTTCTCTGTACTCCCATACCGATTTTTTTTTGGCTACTCGCACACATTGTTTAATAACAGACGCTGGACTTTGACGGCCAGTAACACCATTATTTCTTAACGAATATTAAATTTTCTTTTTTCATATTAAAGGTCTTTCCGCCCTCTATTGGAGTATGACATTATACAGGGTGTTTTCCAATGACGCTTACAACGTTTGCATGTAGAATCCTCTCATAGTATTGGACAAAATATTATGAGGATTAAGGGGTCCAGCATATTTACTTCTCGAAGTACAGGGTGTTAAAGTTTTGAAAAATCAAATGTTTTAATTCGATAACTTAAAAATGCATGGATAAATTGATTTGACATTTGGCAGGTTGTTTTAAAATTTAAAAGGGCGTATTTTGATAAAATAATATTTTCCAATTTTTGATCCAGTGGTGTAGATTTGGATGAATATGTTACCTTTCCCCTTCCATTTTTCACGCCACTGACTTTTGAAGCAGTTTCTATTCAGTTTTGGATTTCTCAATAGTTTTCAAGCAAGAAACGAAAAATCTTTACATATCAAAACATTTGTAGTTTTCAAGATATTTATTGATTTCATGAAGTCTGCTAGATCACTTTTTAATAATTAATAAAAAAAAATTCTTTTTTTCAATAACTACCAAGTACTTATGGTTGGAATAGGAAGATGTAACAGGAACTAATTTATGAAACAGCAATGCATCTAAAACATTCGGAGAAGATTGTTGAAAATATTTGTCCAAACTTGTGATTTTATTAATAAAAGAATTAAGCAGCCAACAAATTACAAGATATGTTAAAAATTTTCTCCATTCACATTTATACATAATTTGCAATGTTTTCCCATCGAAAATCGCATACCTTCGAAAGACTGGAAATCATTGCTGTAGTTATTTCATTTTAGTATATTAAAGTATAAGTGGATATTAAGGTCTTTAAAACGCGCGATTTTTCGAGCACGACGGCGAAGCCGGAGTGCTCGAAATAGAGCAAGTGTTTTAAAGACCAGTTATTCACGAATACTTTACGCTATTTTTTTTATTGGTGCACTTTGAAATTATAAATACTGGTCTATAACTACTACAACAACAGGAAATGGAAATCATAGATAGAAACAAGAACTAAATGTCAAATTGTTGAATTTGTGATGTATACCTTGCGTTGTCATGGAAATGAGAAAATCATAAACTAATTTGTATTTTGATGGAAGTTCAACCTTATTGAGTTCTGTGAATGTCAATAGTATTAATTTAAATACCATTTCCTAAGATTTGAAAAATCGAAATATTAATATTTCAAACAATACCAACGGCACTTTCCATTTTGATTTATAAATTTGACATTGTTAAATATTGTTCGAATAAAAGTTTTGACGTTACAAACTACTCCTGTCAGATCAATAATAAAAAAATTGTCATTTAGACATGATCTAGGCCATAGATTTAGACTTCGTTTCTCGAGTTGTTGATGTTGCCACGGTAACTTTAAAACACGCGCGTGTTTTAAAGTTCGATTTAAACACGCTGAGGCGTGCTTTGAATAGGTAAAATGAGTCACCAATAAAAAAAATATTTTTTTTAAATAAAATCACAAATTTTGACAAATATTTGCAAAGAACGAATGATTTCACGAAACGCCGAGACACGGCAGTGATGGGAGCTTGTTTTAAAATTATTTACCTACGACCCCCCCTGTAATCAGTCAATAACACACAGTCGGTATATATCAATGTAATGACGTCTATTACGCACTGTAAAAAAACGCACAGCTGTAAAGTAAATCGCACGGCTTCCCTAGCAACATCTTAGCAACTGTCAATAGACGTCACCATTTTATTCAAAATTTACTATTTGAAAACATTCAATACGGCCATGTTTAACTATGAAAAGCCCAAATGGCTAAGTATATGTATTGATTATAATTGAAAAATGGACTTTCGATTATCAACAATATATTAATAATGATTAAACGTTAATTCTTTAATGTGCTTCTTTCATTGGTAATAGAGTAATAGAGATGGAGTTTACCAAGCACCTCTAATTATGTAACTGTTATTTCTTATGCTTCTTATAAAAAATAAAAGTACAAGTAGGTCGTAGGTGAAGTATAGTACATAACTCGTGCTGCAAAGCATTTTACGCACTCACGGAATTTTTCCATTCGTGCGTAAAATGCTTCTTACCACTCACGTTACGTAATATAATATTATGTAACATTGCATAAACAATGATTTTATATCGATAACTTTGGACCCAATTAATATTTTTTTTCTTACAAAGCCTAGTTTTGTAGGTCTTTTGGAAACGAATAAGAAAGTATTTAACTTTTTTTCTGTGAATCCAAGGGAAAAAAATATAAAAGAAAATCGTTAAATATCGTTTAAATCAAAGTTACAAATGACTGTTAAACAATGTGAGGTTCAATTTACCATTTAGGAATCATCATATCCTCTTATATATGTCTTTATTATACACCAAAAATCAGCCTGCCGAAAGAGATCAATGCGTTGTTGGCCCTGTATTTCCCGGACTAAGAGTATCCAAACAATTTAAGCTTCAATAACTAAGTATCCATATTATCAAAAAAAAAATTAAGAGGTTCAACATAACATTAAAAATATCCACATTTATGTAACTAGAGATTTTAATAAACCAATAGACTATTTGGTTTTCTACGTAATTTCTTAAATCGTGGCAGTTGTATTCACAATTCACATCTATTTAACATTCCAGATTAAAGCGATTCAACCAGTTTCTACAAAATACAATTATTATACTTAAGATTAGTTTGAACTTATCAAGATAATTCAGTTAAACGATGTTAGTATCAGTTAAATTTGACAATTTACTAAGTTTAACTGGAACTTTCTTAAAAATAACAATATTAGGAAGCCTTTTTTGAATATACAAATTGGGTTTTACATCAAATTGGAGCATTTTGTTTCAAAATCAAGGAAAAACCGATGCACAGATTCGTGATCGAAATATCTAATTTCGTAAAATTGCACAAGTGCATCGAGATTTCCGATAATTTTACAATACAGCGTGATGTGAAAAAACTGCAAAAGTTCATTTCAATTTTTGGAGACACCTTCGGTGACGGGGTCTTTCTCTAAAATATGAAAATGACCGAATGCTGAATTGCGAAATTATCAAAGGTACCACGAGTGCTTCAAATTATTTTTCAAACGATCCTGTTAGCCAATCGTGATAAGAAAAGAATTCAAATCGACCAATAGCATCAAAATTACACGGATTATTTTTTTCACTGGTCAAAATATGACATATTGGTGGTTTTAACCAATAGCAATACATTATGCTAGCCAATCATTCGGTAATATTCTGATAATTCTGCTTCCTCATCGATAATATCTTGTTAACATTGAAACGTCAAAATTTTACTTTGAATTTGTCATTATTGACAACTAAAAGTGCTTCGAAGTTTACTGTAAAATGAATACAAACCGATTCAGTGCCATCACCCAAGAGAATATTAAACATTGAATACAAAATTTTGAATTGTTGAAAAAAATAATCTTCCCAAATACAACTCGTTCTTCAAATTTTATCACATAATTTTTTATTTTCATTACTCAAACTTGTTTATTTGAGGCAAAAACATTCAAACAAACCGAATTTAGATAAAATCCCTCGTCCTAACGGACTCGTGATTTTATCAATCGGTTTGTTTTCATATTTTTGCCAAATAAACAAGTTTTCGTGGAAAAGAAAAAATTATCTATAAATTTGAAGCTCTCATGGTATTACCTTTGATAATTTGCTAGTAGCAAATTGCAGCGATAATTTTTTCACGTTGTTTGATTGGATCTTCGTTTGAATGAATGGCAATGAATGCGTCAGGAAGTTAGCCATTGACTTGGTTGTCAAAGGTAACGCAGCTTTTTGTTTCAATATATTTCAAATTCAGCACCCATCCGAGGCACCATCGCCATTGTGAAGTATCATTCATATTATTTAGTTTAAAAAATCATCACGCCGAACTACATCCGTGGTAATAATCTTTTTTAGATAATTTTAACTAGATTAGCACTCGTCTTTGTTGATATTAGGAAATCCCATTCGTGGACTCCGTCCACTCGTGAGATTTCCATAGCAACAAAGATTTGTGCATCTAGTTGAAATTATCAAAAAATTACCACCTCTTGCATAATTACTGTTGATAATTTTTTCTTTTCCACGAAAACTTGTTTATTTGGCAAAAATATAAAAACAAACCGATTGATAAAATCACGAGTCCGCTGGGACAAGCGATTTTATCTAAATTCGGTTTGTTTGAATGTTTTTGCCTCAAATAAACAAGTTTGAGTGATGAAATTAAAAAATTATGTGATTAAGTTTGAATATCTTCTGTAACTTCCCTGTGGTATCACTTATTCTTTTTCCTCCTATTTTTTGGGAATCAAACCACAATAATGTTTTTCATTTCGACGCTTCGGCAGCGTTCCAGCTACCTATAACCAGTTAATCTTGACAACGGTAGCTGGAGCGCTGCCGAAACGTCGAAATAAAAAATAAAAAACATTATTGTGGTTTGATTCCCAAAAAATAAGAGGAAGAGTTGTATTTGGAAAGATTATTTTTTTCAACAATTTGAAAGGGTTCTGCGTTATTTTTTAAATGTATTAAAGGTTTAATATTCTCTTGAGTGATGGTTTCTAGTTCATTTTTCAATAAACTTCGAAGAACTTTCAGTTGTCAATAATGACAAATTTGAAGTAAGATTTTGACGTTTCAATGTAAACAAGGTATTATCGAGGAGGAAGCAGTTTCATCAGTATAATACCGAATGATTGGCTAGAATAATGTATTGCTATTGGTTAAAGCCACCAAAATGTCAGATTTTGACCAGTGAGAAAAATAATCCGGTTATTTTGATACCCGAGTGTATTTCGGGGAAATATCCATAGAGATACTAAAAATAGAGGCAACAAGCGAGGGATGACATTCCGTTCATAAAAACTAGCTATCGCTTTTAAGCGACGTCACCTGGATTTTACATTTTACATTGATATTTTGACAAGGAAATATAGAAAATACGTAGGTGACACCTTATGGGTATCAGAAATTAGAGCTATTTGTCGCTCCAAAACAACCAAACTTGGTAAACGCAATGTGTATATCGACAAGATCGATTCAAGACTACTCGCTAGGTGAACAGAATGCCACCCCAGCTTCGAACCCGTCAGCATATACGAGAGAGATAGAAAGTACGAGGTTTATGCTGTCTTTCTCTAATAGCGTGTATGCTATATATACACAAACAAAGACAGAAAAACCTTCGATCGTCTGTCTTTTTCTCTCTTACTGAAGTTCAGATGGACATTCCCAATTACAGAGCGCCGTTTGGCTTGTTGCCTCTATTGTAGTATCTCTATGGGGATATCTCCGAATAAGCTGTCAACTTGTCAAACTGACGTTATTGATTTATAAATTCTTAGCTCGCCATCAATAACCATCTCGTAACTGGAAAAACAGAAGAGACGCAGAAATACATGTGTTTAAATTTTTTTCATTTATATAAAGTATACGTACAAATATAATCAAATTATTCATTCAAGATTAAACTGAATCAAAAGCTACAGGAACTGCGGTGAATTACACAATTGTACAGTGTGTCGCTAATGTATGGAATAAATTATTCATTATTTCGAGGAAAGTCCAAAAACAGGTTAATTTTAATTTTTGAATCGTCATCACATGATGCAGTTTTTGGTCGACCCTGTAGAGATGAATATTCAAATAATTACATCGTTTTAAAGACGATTAGAAGAACTTTCCAATGAGAGGTCTCATTGGAGGTTGCATTTAAGAAAATTGCCGATTACGTCACCACGTTAATACTGGTGACGCAATGTTCGTTACATCTACATCATGTGATGACGATTCAAAAATTAAAATTGAAAAACGGCACTTCTCTTCTTCCTCTCTGGATCTGTTAGTAGCGATAGTTGTCTTCTCTTGGCATTTTTCGTACCTCTGGCTGCTTTCAACTCAATTAGTGAAAGGGTTGACATTATTATTGTTTTCAGTGAAATATTGTTCCATTAGTAATTGAGCTTGAGTTTTTCTCGGCACAGAAGCTCATAAACTGATACAACGCGTATTTTCTGTTTTGTTTCATGTTATTTGAAAGACAGACGAAACGTGTAAAAAGGATAAGTATTTGTACTAGAGGTCAGCTGAATCGCTGAGTGTATCCTATCGTGAATATTTAAATATGTTGATATGGTCAAGATATGTTATTATAGATTATCTCATGAATAATAAACTTAACATTTCATATACATGATGTTTCATTATTTTCTAATTGTCTTGTAAAGTTTATATCTTTCAACCGGAAATTAGATGCGGATTTCACAGTTAGATTTAAAATTACTAAACATATTTATTAAAATTTTTAAATAGATAGAATTTCCTCTAAACTTGTATTAACAGCTCTCGTTTTTCTAAATGTATTTCTAAATACGGTTAAAAAAGTTTTTCTGTTGAACTTTTAAATCGCCCTTCAGTCTGGACATATGTATGTATGTATGTATGTATGTATATTAGTGTCACTTTAACTGAGACTTAAAAGATCTATTGTGCCCCTCACTTCTACTTAGTTCCTGAGGAAACTCTCAGAAACTAGTACCTCCTCCAGTCCTATTTTCCAGAGGAATATTATGATATCTACAGGCTTTAACTCAGGTTAATGTCCCTCTTCTGTCCAATAATAGGTGTTATTCCCTAGGATTCTGAATTGCTGTGCAATTCGTAAGTTTGTGGATGGAAGTCATAGGCTTGAGTATACCACATTTCTCAAGATTTGACAGTTCAGTTTGTTTAAATATAAATTACAATATGACATATTCTCAATGACAACAATATTATTGTGATTTGTCATATTAGCACCTCAATTGTTAAGTATTAGTAAGACTTATAATTTGTGGCAATATTTCAGTTTAATCTACATCTTAAATCACGACACTAGATATGAAAATTTCAAAACAAAAATTAAAGTTACTTTAAATCCCACCGCATCTCATCATCTAAGATATAATAATTTTTAAAAACAGTCAAAGCATAATAAGACTTACTGTACAAACAGTAACTTTGTAAAAATTGAATAGATGAGGCTTTAAATAACTAAGTAACTTTGTATCTTCGAAATGTTCTATTCTATACCTATTACTCATTATAAAGAGTGTTCAGATTTTAAACTAGCGTTCGGATCTGATAATTATTCTCACGTAGTTCTCCAAAATTTTCAAAAATTATTCTTCCCAACCAGTTCCTTAACATTGTTTGGAGAATAAACAATCTTCCAATTCCTGAAATATTGATATAATATATAAAGTTAGTTTCTGCGACCGCCATACAGAATTTCAGAATTTTTTTCCAAATCTATTATCTTATAGGTCATAAGATTTCCAACAATTTTGGTATACAGGGTAGTCCTTAAGTGATTGTACATAGAAGTACAGTATAATCTTCACTTCAAAATATTGCGATTTAAACCAACTAGCCTTAATAAAATGGTAATATTAAGGGAGATACAGGGTGTTGAACATGAAATTTGAATTCTCGTTTTTTCCAATATCTTCAACGCTTTTCGACGTATATGCACAAAAATTCAAGGTTGGGGGTGTTTTGATATAACAAATCATAATTTTGCACCCATTCCGATGTATTTTTTAGAGGGCGCCACATAGGTCACGTATGCGGCATAAGTGTACGCAAAACTTTTTTGCCTTTTACATTAGCGCTACTTTGGTAAAAAATAATTACAGCCTTATCATTACAACAAAAAAGAGGTATATCTGTTAGTATTCCCAAATCTTAACTGTTTTAGAGATAATCACATTTTAGTGATTAACTAAATGATTATTATTTGATGAAATTACGTTCGAAAAATGTAGTGTGTAGGATAATTATTTTTTTTAGTAATAAGATGAACAGTATCAGACATATGATACTTCAAATCTTTAAAAATAATAATTATCGTTAAAACTGGTCGATATATTGTATTATACACTTTTACTTTTGTCTCTTTGGTGATTTCTTTTTTGTTTAGAAATTTTTGGTTCATGGCATAGTATAGCTTAATTGTTTTCTCTATTCTTTCATTTATCTCTGCATCTTGTTTTCCTGTTTCGTCAAAAGTTATTCCTAAGTATTTGAATTCTTTTACTTGTTCTATTTGTACTTTATCTATTTTAATTTATGTGTTGATCTTCTGATTTCCTATGACGAGTATTTTGGTTTTATTTTTGTTGATTCTCATACCTTCTTCTTCCATAACATCTTTCCATATATTCAAGTTTTCTTGTAATCGGTTTTCACTTCTTGCCATTAGCACCACATCATCTGCAAAAACTCCTTCGGCTAACTCTACTCTTTCTAAATTTTTATAAAAAAAAAGTAGCGCTAATATGAAAGGCAAAAAAGTTTTGCGTACATTTTTGCCGCATACGTGGCCTATGTGGCGCTCTCCACAAAATACATCGGAATAGATACAAAAGTATGATTTCTTATATCAAAAAACCCCCAACCTCAAATGTTTGTGCATACACGTCAGAAAGCGTTAAAGTCTTGAAGTTATTGTAAAAAACGAAAGTTAAAATTTTATGTTCAACACTTAAGGACCACCCTGTACAGGTATAGGTACATGTATCAGCGTAAAGGACAATAATTACGAGTGCTCTACGCTGCCTCGCAAGCTCTAACAGAATTTATTCGAGAATTTGGAAAAAGATCAGGGGTCAATACGTTTTCGATTAGTGACAACATATTTTATCTCGAAAAAAATTTTAGGTAGACTCCCCCTACTACATTTAGAAGTTTTCTAGAGAAACGAGAAAATATCGAGAAATATTATCATCTTGCTTCATTTTTATCTGGACACCGTTTAGGTTTAGCAAAACTAAAACAATTTATCAACAAATTAGTATATTAACAATTCTATTCCAATTTATTCTAATTTCGAGAAATGTGAGCTTGATTCCGATATTTCATAGATCGCTAATACTATATTGAATACAAATTTATTTCATGCGACAATTCATGAAAGAACACATATTTTTTTGTACGTGAACTTGATAATAAGTGAGACTACCTAAATGTTTATATATCTACTTAATCCAAATTATCCAATCCAAACTTGTTACTTCATTTGAATAAAAGTTTAATTCCGTTTGCTACGAAATTATTTCCAGAAAATATTTCTTATATAAAACCGAAATTGTACGTAAAAGCTGAATCCTTGTTGACTTTTCCATTGATCTTTGCAAGGGAGACAAGCAGATGCTTCAACTTCTGCAATAGGCCCTTTCAGTAATTTTTTTATTGCTTTGAATTGAAGTAATTTATAAAGGAATGTCGAAATCATTTCTTTACTTCTTTTTTGTAGCTGGATGTCTATCCTAAAAAAAATGTCAAAAGTGCGGAAAGCAGCCTCAGTTTTTCAACGTGATGTCACTCTTTCCTTCGTCTACGCCTACGACCTTGTAAACGACAGACCATTATTTCCGCAGGATTTGTAAGGTCTGCTTCCCCGGTTTTTGAATTGTGACATCATCTAAACTCGAAATGGATATTGATAATCTCTTTGTTATTGCTGTTCAAATTTTTTGTTTTTGCTCAGCTTTCGTGATTTCAAAATGTTCAAAGAGTGCTTCATACCAACTTGCGCAAATTACAATATAAGCAAAATATTTGTTCACGTTACACGAGATGGGAGCAGACGAAAATCATGGTTCAAAAAAGCAAAAGTTCGAAAAGAAGTTGACCAAAACCAAGAACATAAGTTATTATCTATTATTATTAACCATTTTGTTCCAACAACCACAAAAACAAAATTGTCAACTGAGGTTCTTCTTCGCTAGATGTTTTGGCCTTGGCTGTAGAAGTGATTGGCCAGTCATTCTGACACATATTGCCAACATAATTTCAGATCTTATGACATTTATATTCGAAACAAAGCTGCACAAGGTTAAAAATTATCAGTTAGCTTTCAAATAAACATATTATTATTTGTTTTGCGATTAATTTACTGGAAAAACCATTGATTTTGGACAAACTTTTACATACAAGTTCTAGAAAGTATAATAATTTATATTTAGTTTTAACAAGTTTCACAAGATTAAAATTTGTATTAATTTTGAAAAAACGAATATTTCATCTATTTATAATTGCATGAGCATTTGATTTTTTGACGTGATTAATTAATAAAGTATTGTCAGCTGAAGCTTTGTAATGTTGAATTAAAAAAAAGTGTATAAAAACTACTGAGTGAATTTGGTTCAGTTATACATAGAGCGAAATATTTTTAGAAAAAAATAAATTAAACGAATTATAATAGTGAGCTTTGGTTTTCATTTCACTCGTCTAAAGAACTTCCGAAACCTATTACATTATCACTAACAATTATATTATTATGTGCCTCAAAAACCAACTTCAAAAGAAATACCGTTCAAACAAAATTAACTTCGAGAAATGTACGTTGTTATGATATTGTCATTTAAAAGGTTTGGGAATTTAGAAATTAAGTTTCAGTAAAACCAATCCAACTATTAGCGAAAATGATGCGAAAATAGCGTAACTTCCGTTACAATCATTTGATTCACAGGCGCAAACTTCTTGTCTTCCACCGAATCCGGATCGTTGGTAGCATTTGTTACTATATAGGCTCTCTTCATATCCACACGTTCTAATCACTCTGCTATCCGGCTGTACTGTTAAATCAAAAAATATTCAATATTATTACAAGAACGTTCGAATCAAGTATTAAAAATTATTCAATAGTCAATTCCAGCATTTTTGAACCATCATGAGAATCAAAGTTTTTCCATTCATTCCATCTCTACCAGTTATATTCGAATATAAGACACCAAACTTTCCAACATTAACATCCTGTATCTCAAGAACTATCTCCCTGTATCTGTAAGAATTTGAAGGGTGGGTGACCCCACAGCACCAAGGTCACAATAATTGGCCCATTGTGCATCCTTCTGAGGTTCAGACTTCCTTCTAGCTCGTCATCCAGCCTACTTGTTTGAAGTAGGCGATAACGTCGCCGGAAGTAAGCTCCCTCATGCTGGCTTGTGTTAGCCTGTACTCACCGAATACAGAAAACCTTAATTGAGAGAGTGTCGGACAAAGAATGTGTTCGACAGTCTCATCTTCCTGTCCATATCCTCTACAAAGTGAAGTGTCAGACAGACCCAGTCTGTGGAGGTGTTTTTGTAGGTGGCAGTGACCAGTCAGAATAACCGTGGCTGTCCGAAGGTTCTGTCTGTGCATAGTCACGTATTTTTTGGCTACTTTGCTGTCCGGACACTGCAGCAGCTCCTTGTCAAGCCTGCAACCTTCTGCATCGTCCCATCTACCCTTAAACTTTTCAAGGGAGTGTTCCTTCATTAAGTCAATCATAGCTGACGCCGACAGACCAATAAAAGTGCCAGGTCCCAAGAGTGTTTGGGAGGCTGCTTTCCTGGCTAGTGAGTCGGCAATGTGGTTACCTTTCGATTTACTGTGGGCCTTAATCCAGCCTAGAGTGACTTCGTTGCTGCTACAGGCTTCGATCAGGGACAGGACCCATCTCAAGAACTATTCATACACCGAGAGAAGAGCTATTTATAGACAAATGAACTGATTTGTTCCGACCCCCCTTTGTTTAAAACTAACATTGCTTATTTATTATTAAGAAGCCGTATTAACGTGAAAATATTGGGAAATAGTGATCTAAAAAAATGATTTATTCGAGTGTAATTTCTTTAATGAAAAAAAAAAAAATTTTTATGCACACCTTCATACAATTTGTTCTTTGGAAACTATGAAAGTTTACGAAGCACAATATAATATTTTGTTATAAAATATAACAATGCTATTTGGGTAAAAATTGTTTTCATTACCCAGAAGAAAACCTAACATCTTCAATAATATTCCATCACTTTAAAACAACAAATTGAATATTCATAGTAAATCATTTGAAAGTGTTGACATAAATTTACATTTTTTAAATAAGCCTATAGATTATTAGCCTCAAATAAGATCTACTTTATACCGGAAAAATAAGTATTTCAGTATAATTGTACATTTATTATTACGAGAAAAAAAACTTATTGGCTACAAATCATATATTTCTTCACCCGTGAGAAATCAAATTAGCCTACAAATTATGTGGCAATTGAAACAAATAATTCTCACCTCACCCTTCCCTATTATTCAGTAACGGTCACCACCTGTATACTGATACGTTTGGCTTCAGTCTGCATGTGAAATTAGATCAGCTTTTGCAATTTTACTAATTATTTTGTTTTTGTGAAGTATGTGGTTAAAGTGCTCTGGACAAAAATGAGTTTAATAATAGAATGAATGAATTTATTAAACTCATGGTGATTACAAGAATTGTGAGATATCTTTGAAGGTAAGGAATAAATGACAATTATATTCAAGTAGGTAGAAGTAACAAACAAGCGAAATGTACCTCAAACATACACATTTCTCAATTAAACCTGTCAGATCTACCCCAAGAACTCCAAAAAACTACTATGGGGAAATCATTAATGTGCACACTTAAGGATAGACAAGGCTATCTTGTGGATACTATTGTTGGTTATGTTTTAGATCATGTAGGTATGTTTAATTTTAACAATGTATGGTTTCTATTTTAAAAATGTAAGTATAGTTTTCCTTTCAATAGATCAAAATATTCAGCAGCAAGTTTTTTATTCCGATCCTGCTTTCCTACTAAACAGTTTTATGCATAAATAGAGACCATCAATTTTTATTAGATTTAAACATGTTTGTCATAAAAATACTGTAATTTTAATCCGTGTCCAGACTAACCATCGACCAATTCGATCGACTAGTCATCACATACAAAACGAAAGTCAACTTTGTTGTTCGTCATAGTCTGGAAACGGCTTAGACAAATATTTGTGGAAAATATATTTTCCTGAGTAACCTAATAATTATTTAGAGAACCGTGTGGAAGTTACCCATACTGCTTAATACACCGTGAACTTTTAATATATTTCTAAATATTTAGAAACATTTCAAAAGCCCAGTGTATTGAATAGTGCATGTAGGTAACTTCCATAAACAAAAAACAATACCATAAATAATTCGGTTTCTTAAGGAAATATATTTTTTCACTATATATAGGCAATATAATGTTTATGAAAATTATGGTTCGGTTATGATGAATATGTTGAATTTTAGTAAAAATTAATAGTTTTCTTGAAGAAGGAACATTTGCTTCCAACAAAAAAATATAATTTGCTGGGAAGATACATTTTTTACGAATAAAAAACATATCGTTAATCCAGACAATATACCTTATTATGGTGAAGAAATGTATTTTACCGGTACAATACATTTTTTTTTCTACAAACGTGTTAAAAATGCCATTTTTAGCACTCCATAGAAGCCTTAAAAATGTCACTTCAAGACACTGAGTGCCTTAAAATGTTTATGGCACTGCTGGTAAAAGTGAATTGTCAAATTTTGAAAGCAAACGTCAAAATATTTAGATTTTATTTATTAACATTGATATTAATAGTACAATTTGTGCAATTTGACAAATTAATTTCCTGCACTGCTGTTTTACCATTTTCCGTGGATAAGGAGGAATGATGCGCAGAAAAAATGTAATTTAAATTTAAATAATTTAAAATTATCTCCTTTGGATGTATTAATTAAAGGTTTTTAAAATTTAATTCAAACTGTATTATTGCATTTTTTGAACGTTTGTAGAAAAAATATTGTATGATATACGTGTTCAAAGTACCTTTTAAGGCACTCATGTGAATTGCAGAATTCGCTTCGCTCATTCTGCAAACCTTCACCTGCGTGCCTTAAAAATGTACTTTTAACACTTATATCATAAATAACTATTATGATGAAAAAATGTCATTCTGCCATGAAGTATTTTTTTTATAATAGAACAATATAGTTAGCTTGCAAAAATAAATATCTGTTATTGGAAAACTACTTCATTTAATTTAAATGCTTCCAGAGATTAATAAAACTATTTTGTCATTATACCTCAATAAATGTTGTTTGAGACAAATATGATACAGTTTTACAAAAATAAATGTAATTTCCGATAAATAACTCATTTTATTGATGACAATGAATATGTTTTTATCCATCAACAATATTACTTTCCGAACTTAGAACAAATCCTTTCTTAACGACAAATTAAATATCAGTTAGGCCATATGGAAAATCATATTTATTTGACATAATAAGATTTTGATTGTCACAAATAAATCTTTTTCTCGGTGTATGATTAAACTGTATCCATGAACACTTTCGTACAGGCTTTCAAACTGTACATATCTACAATTCAAACAAATTAACTTAGATTCATTTTACATGAGAAAAGTGCCTTTGATAGATCATTTCGCCAAAAAGGGAAAGAACTGACTGTGAATGTGAGGGATTTACATTATCAACTGCACCGTGCAGCTCCGCCACTGCTTGTAGCTTACTTCCACTTGAGGCTCAAAAATATTAGAAAGAACTATAAACTATAACATATTATTTTGTGAACCACTTTACATTTCTGCAATCATGCGTATAGTAAGCAATTCTAGGGAGAAATTCAGTTACTTTTCCATCACCAACCAACTAACTATTTCCAATCAAATGATACCTATCAGCTGATTGCTAATTGTAGTGACATTTGTGATTTGATAATCGACAGTGATGCACTTAGTACTCTTTTCTGAGCTTCTTCCACTTTCGCTAACTCCATTTTAAAATTAAATAATAATAAAATAACTTCATAAAATATGTTTGCGATGAATAGTTTTTTTTCTTCCTACTCTTGGTTGTGTTGGCAACATTGCAATTTTGCAATGACAAAAGAATCGTATGATGTCAAACAGCATACAAGATTTATCATTTTCAATATACTGACCATCTTGACCCTGCAAAAACTGCAATTTCTGGCAAATTGTATTGCTGCATGTAAAGCGTTCCAAATTGTTTGTGTGTAATCCCATTGCATTGCATTAATGTAAAGCTTTTTCAAAACACAAAATCAACTTTTTTATTAAAATTTGTAGCTTTAACGATCCGTATATCTGCTACGACACATACTATTTAATTTATTTGTACTTATTATTGATGCTACTTACATCCATTGACTTCAAAGTCAATAACTTGTTTGATCTTCCTACATAACGAGTACGGTTTTCCTTTCCTCTCAGGACATGGTTTTTTCATATCCTCGGTAAGTTTGTTATTCTCATCTCCAAGACATCGCTTATCATGAACGCTGTTACAGTCATAACAAGATAATGCAGAACCTAAATGAAAATCAAAATAAATTGGCCAAATTTGATAAAATATTGTAAATAATACCAACCCCGTTTAACCCCGTTTAAAGTAATTCAATGTTTTTCGGAGCATATAGCCGGAGAAATAGTTATTTCTTCTTAAGTGAACGCTCATTGTTTTTTGGAGAATATTCTCAAAAACTTTATGACTTTAAAATAGTGATAAATCTATTATTATTCGATATCTGTTGGTAACGCACTTAACTAAATACGATAATTTACAGGAAACTGTAATTATTAAACATAGGTACAAAATATGTAGCCTCTGTACGAGGTTCAGGGGAACACTGATTATTGATTTTTGAAATGGCTCGATACATAAATGTGAATGTAGATTGAGGATACCCACAGTACTTGTTTGAAAAAAATTAAACCCACACAGTATTCTACTCATTCAAACATTAAATAATAAACTATAAAAGAAATAACAGTTTCGTTAGGATTTGTTTTATATTCCAATTGAATTTTGTTTTTGAATTTCAAGGAATAGAATAATGTACCCTTTTCCTCCTAATCTAAAGATATAAATACAAGAATTAACACAAAAGAATATAAGCTGCTCACTTAATGAGAATAGTTTTGGAAACATACACTAAGCGTCAAAAAAACCGGTAACCAAAAATTTTACACATTTTCAAAAGTGGTAATCTCTTGAACCACTTAAATCATTTTCATGATTTCCTTTGTGAATCCTTGTGTATCAATGCTGTGCTTGAAATTTTGAAGTAGAGTTAAATTTGAACATACAGGCTTGGTACAATGGTGCAAATATTGCAATTTTGGAAACCGGAGGTTGAATTATTATCAGTAGTGATACTATAAGTACTTCAAAATAATCAGGATAAACATCGATAACTTGTTGCATAATTACAAAGAGTGTGTTAAGTATTGTAAAATTTTCGATTGGTAGAGCTACTCTATGTATAATCACTTGTAAAATTTTTGATTGGTAATGATACTCTATGTATAATCAGGTATTATCGAAATTATACGAGGTAACTGAACTAAATTGATCGTTCTAGTTGGTTGAAAATGATACGAAAAAAATAATCATTGAAAAACTGTTTCAAAATCAAAATATCACTGACACATAATTCCCTTTATTATTCAATGTTGTGGCTAATTTGGACCCGCAGCCTAAAAAGGTAGTCGACCTCTCTGATTTATACTTGGAAACAGATAGGTATACCAATAATTATCCCACGTATAGTGTTCTGTTCTGTTCACCAGTTTGGTCTATATCTCACCAGATCCATGTCAACAACTTGGAGAAAGTCCAAAATAGATTCATTAGACGCATGTCTTTTAAAATCGGAATGCCTGGAAACTTTCGATTCGTAGATCTGATTTTTATCATAAAAATACAAACTGTCCACAATTGCTATCCCGTATTGGTTTCCATGTACCTCATATGTGAACAAGAAATAATCATGGACTTTGTTTAACCATCCTTTGCCGTTACATCATAGCTTGATCTCTCATTCACGAAATGGGAACTATGACGTCATTAACGAATTCCTTAACTAATAAATGTCGACGTAAATTTTATCTGTCACTTTTGACAGTTCAGTTGTCATATTTTGAAGACAGTTTCTCGATGTCCACAGCACACCATCTAGCAGGCTAACTCCTTTACTAAATCTCAGATCTAATATATTAGTATTGAGACCATCCGCCGCGCCAGTCGCGCGCTGCGATAGTATACATGGAGCACAGAACTAAAGAAATCTGTGACATACAAGAAAAGGGTAAATTATCCCTCAGAACATAGCTCAAAAAATGAGCAAGAAGAAGAATAAGTGAAAAAGAGCGGGAAATATGAAATAACTAATGCTCGATTTCACCAACCGTCTCGTGAAGTTAGGTAATATCCAAGCCGAATTTAGGAATTTCTAAACGCAATTTACGTTGGACCACGCGCATTTAGAAATTCCTAAATTCGACTTGGATATTACCCAACTTCACGAGACGGTTGGTGAGATCGGGCATAAGGGCGGGATATTTAAATATTAAATATAAGATGGATATCCCTGAATTATTTCAAAGTGCACATATTTTTTCATACTCAAATGACTAAAAAATTCCAATATGTACACCAAGAAATAAACAAAATACAGAAGTGTCTTTATCTTAAATTTGACAAACTGGCTATTGTTGTTAACTATTTTTCAAAAAATGAAATAAGATGAATATACAGTGAGATCTATAAGTATAATTCTACGTAATATATAGTTATATATTATATATATATATATATATATAGTTACATCCCAAAAATAATGTATGTATGCTAGAAATCTCAATAATATTTTTGGAAACTTGAAAGAAAAAGTTGTTCATCATTTTATAATAAATATATACATAAAATATATATTATAAATAAATACATACATATAAAAATCTCGGAAAAACAGTTCCACCACGGAGAATTTGAAACTTGAAATCATTGATTATCCTAATCCACTCTAAAGATATATAGCTACCATAAACCTTTATTTAAAAGGTGAAATATTGACTGAAAAGTTGACGGGTGATAACCATTTTGTAACTTTCAATAATTTACAGTTCACGTGACGTTCCCTCCGTCCTCCGATTGGGCGGTTCTGCAACGTCACGCTACTAATGCGCTCTCAAGCGGCCGGGCACGATATTATAACTTGGATACAAATTGTAGATGAGAGTTAAACTGCTAGAGGGTGTGCTGTGTCAATGTCATTTATTATAATTTTGAGTGTGAGTGTAAAATAACATTCAACTAATATAAGACAAACGTAAAACAGCAGAATACGTCGCCGATGATGAAGTAATGGCAAAATATGGTTGAACAAACTTCACTTTTGCAGCTCCATTTCATAGACATAATTATGGGAGGTTCGCTGCAATAAGCAAAATTTTCTCCAGTGCGAACAGGCTTGATCTGGATTTTTTCAACGTATCTGGATACTCTCTTAGACAATTCCTGCGAGAGATGAGATCTTAGTAACATTATTTTAATATTGTAATTATATTGTGATGAGTAATTTTGTTGTTATTTTTCACTGAATTTTTGGTTACAATGGAGTGCTGAACCGATAATCTACTTTGAATTATTTTTATTTTGGTACCACTATTGTATTTTTTTCAGTTCTTTTTTATGCGTTAATCTCAATTTTATAATTTTAGTTATTATTATAAAATTGTTATTCGTTATTGTTATAAGTAATAACATTTTTTTTAAATTAATACTTTATTATGTTATACGTGATTATGTTTGTTTCAGATTTGATCGTTCAATAAAAATTGAATAGCGAAGTGCGACAATATTGTCGCATATATGTCGTTTTCATTGGCTATTAATTTGAAAATTACTCATTGCTTTAAAAAAATATAAATACAGGGCGCAATATTAAATATTCGCTATATTTATTTTCGCAAATTTGGTCATTAGTCCAGTAACTGAAGGGGCAAACCTATCAATATATTTGTCCAATAATTAATTTTTTTTGGCTTGATTCGTAGGTCTTGACAGGTACTTCAAAGGGAGAAAAAGTTCTCCAAGATTGCGCCTTGGCTAAGGGTCCAAAATGGCACCTAAGCCACCCAAAAAATGGTTTCCCGCCATTATCTCCCGAATTATTTAGGTAAAAAGTGAAGGTCGTTAAATTATCTACAAAAATGGTCTCTATCATTTTTTTCCAAAATGCAATAGTTTTCAAGATAATCGCATCCAAACGTCCCCTCGCTTACGCAGCTGCACCACCTCTATAAATGCTACCGTCTATAAAATTAACTTGTAAACCGGAGGACAAATTCTTCCATAACTCGGTCAAAAATCAATATTTTTCGATTATTTAAAGTTCATTGTAATGGGAATATCCGTAGGTATGAATATGTGTACCTTAAACCCCGTTCTCGCCCGTCGAGGACATTGCAAAAAGTGGCCATTGTTATTTTTCCCCAATATTTTGGCCTCTTCCATTAAATCATTGACATTTTATTTATTTTAAATGGTTTATTATCCCTTATTTTCCAAATGGGGTCTGGGGAGGTCCTGAATGTTCCTGGAAATTTTTTTCCAGTATCTTTGTGGCGTTTCAATAAAAAGTTTATTTATTTATTTGCATTTTTCAGTCGTTTTCGGAGCTCTCACAAATCTTGTAAACAAGCGAAAATGAAGAACTAATGTTCAATTATTTTGTTATTAAATGCACACCATTTGAACGCTTACTATGTCTACTCTCTGAACCAATATTTTTATTCGGAATACAATGCACTCATTTTCCAGGGACCGGGAAAATTTGAAAGATTTGTGAGAACTCCGAAAACGACTGAAAAATGCAAATAAATAAATAAACTTTTTATTGAAACGCCACAAAGATACTGAAAAAAAATTTCTAGGAACATTCGGGACCTTGATTCAACATCAAGCTCAATTTATTTCATAGTATAATTCATTATTCATATTTTAGTCCACATGTTTAAGCCATTTTGTCTTCATTTTGTGGAATATTGGGTGCTACCTATCCCAAATACCAGGTCAATGCTCAAATTGTAGAATCGGTACTAAGTGAGGTGATTTTGGCAAGCAGAGGTCACACTCTTAAAGTATGTTTCCAAATTAAACTTATCATCAAAATTCCAATCACAGCATATCCAGAAAAACTTGACATAAAAATCTCCAAAATCAGACGAGTAGTTCAAAAGATAACTACTTTTGAAAATATGGTAGAACATTGTTGGCGGGCGGAATTTTTTGTCGGTCAGTGTTTAATTATGTACTATTTATTTTCAACAATGAATCTCAGTCTTTGAGTGTTCAAGCAGCTGATGTTGATTATATCTCAAGCCTTCCTGTGAGTGGGGGCATTTTCAAATGTCTAACTGTCCAGAGAATTCGAGTTCTAGACCAACGAGAGCTTATTTACCCGACCTTTCACCAACGTTGTCAAATTTAGTAGTAACATAACAATATTAAAGTAAATATGTAAATATTAGAAAATAAGAAATAGAAAACTAAAAAAAAACAAGAAAACCCAGGCCCAAACCCGGTTGATCAAAGTGTAACTATGTATAAAAATATCAGAAAATAAGAAATAGGCAACAAAAAACACAAGAAAACCCAGGTCCAAACCCGGTTAATCAAAGTGTAACTATGTATAAAAATATCAGAAAATAAGAAATAGAAAACAAAAAAGTAACAAGAAAACCCAGGCCCAAACCCGGTTGATCAAAGTGGTACTATGTATAAGAAGGGAGAACGTGTCGCGGGACACACGGTAGGAACTTTAGTCCTTTTAAGCAAAAATTATGTAATACATCTGACGTTATAGATAAACAATTTGCATATTCTTTGGTGGTTGAGTAGTAAGCACACAAGACTCTCACGCGGTAGACCCGGGTTCGATTCCCCGCGAGGAATTTTTTTTTATTGTTAATTTTATTTTTAAATAATCATTCTGCTTGATATTAATAACGACAACAGGTAGACGTTTTAAATATTTAGCAGAATATTCATTATTGTAGATAATGGTACGGTACCCTCCATGAGGGAGTCCGACTGGCAACATCTACTTATAACAGCATCGTATATTTAAAAAAGGAAACCGTAGCATTATACAAATTGGACATTCGTTTGCCACAAAATTAGTGGAAACATAAAATTGAATTGTTAAATTTTTAATTTGAAGTTATATTACAGTTTATAGAAATTTTTATTTTCTAGATTTTTTCCTAAGTGGGTCGTAGAAAAAATATGCTGCTCGACTCGTGTGGATTGTCCATATCGCACTTGAACGATTGAGCACTCCGCCTACGGCGTCGTGCTCCATCTTCGTCCTCGTGCGATATGGCCATCATATCCACACTAGTTGCACAAACTACAATTTCTTTCAAAATATGCCCTTTTACATTTAAAAACTACCTGCCAAATGTCAAATCAATTTATCCATCCATTTT